>JAQGCB010002843.1:0-10741 GCA_034698835.1 Protaphorura tricampata | reverse complement strand
AACTAAGTTGACAGATCCCCCACACGCTCGCTGGCTCTACTGTGGCGGACCCGTGACGGGACGACATACATC
Organism: Protaphorura tricampata; assembly: GCA_034698835.1. Lineage (NCBI taxonomy): Eukaryota > Metazoa > Arthropoda > Collembola > Poduromorpha > Onychiuridae > Protaphorura > Protaphorura tricampata. The sequence continues at coordinate 10,669 of JAQGCB010002843.1, read as the reverse complement.
CTAGTTGTAAGTTCATTACTATCAAAAATTTAACCGGATTCAGCACGGCTGGAGGTATAGAATTGAGGTCAACGTGACGAGTTTATGAAGGACACATCCGAGCAAAAGTAAATATATAAACTCAGCGCGATACCTGAAAATGTAAAATATTTTGCGCTAGGAGAAAATGCAAATTCGAGTCCAGGTTACTGTAGAATTAATTCTTAACGGATTACGGGGCAGGCAGGCAAGCAGGTTGGACAGGTTTAGACTGCTGGGATTTTGAAAGTGAAGGAAAAGTCGAGGTTTCATAATTGAGAGAAATTCAGGAGGAAAGGTGGCCGGTAACGTTGTGTCTTAATCTGATGAGGGAACGAGAGCACCTGCTGATAAGTGCAATTTTCTTAGCTACTGCTCCACGGCTATGGTTAGTTAGGTGTACCGTACGTACGGTACGTACGTACTGGTTGTGTGTTATAAGGTAAGTTTCGTAACTGGTTGGGAAAATAAATGGTGAAGTTGGAACGTTTATGTTCTCTGTTTGTGGATTCTTGGCCTCAGCCCCAACAGTCCAATATATAAGAAGGATGATTCTCTTGGGACTCATTACATTGATGACTTTTACCCAAGTAGTTGAGGACTTAAATTAAGATTTCCTCTCTACATCAACTGGTCACTCAGTCTTGGCTAATCTCATCCACACTTTACTCTTTTTACTTCTTTCTCTTTTCCTTTACAGCACAGGGCACAGCCACAGCACACTCACACCAACAGTCAAAAGTAACAGAGTTTATTGAAGGGGTACATAAGTCAAGTCGAACTTAACTTGTGCTCGGATCTCTCAACAATCTTCTTCTTTTCTTAGGAAATCAAGAGTTAAGACTATGAGATCCTAACCTTTGTTTTTCAATGACCGAATAATCGAAGTTTTTATTTTACACTTCAACCAGACACTTATTTTAAAATATTCGAACATTACAAAACATGTCTTCTTTTTACGATAATTGAGTAATATTTTCAAACGTATCCTTAATAAAGTATTCTCAGAAAATGGTAAAGCGTAGAAAAGTCTCGATAAGACACCCGTGATGTGGAAAGGATCAGTAATCGTGACTTTTCAGCATTTGATAGTTTTCTGAGGATTACTTCATTACGAATCTAACTGAAAATGTTGCTAATTTGCTCCAAAAAGTTGGACAGGGTTTGTAGTGTCGTCCGAAAATGTCAAGAGAAGTGTCTCCTTGAAATATAAACCGAAATCCTCGTTAGTATGGTCAGTGAAGAATTAAGGTTCCCATAAGGTTAGTGAGTCTGTGAGTGACTTTATGGTGAGAAAACGGGGCGTCCCGAGATGGTTCCTCCGTCTTATTGCACTGGGACTGACATAAGTGCTAAGGCAAAGAAAATTCATGAACTCCGAACCAACCACGGTTTTGGTCCTCTTCCTCTACCCTGGTCCTTAGTAATTCTAATTTATTAGATGTAGTCCAGGAGAGAGACTTCTAACAAAACTCTTTGTTCCGCTCATGAACCTAATTGCACTGGTGCGGACGACACAAATGGCTAAAGGACCAACGCGGAGTCGTCTGTCATCAATGAACTCTTACCCCCTTTCATCCAACTCTTTCTCTTCTCAGATGATCCACTAAAATACAACCCACCAAAATAGCACACTCTTGAGAACGAACAAATTCCCTTAGTCTTTTTGATGCTCCAATTATCTCGTTCCATACTAAACAGGTCACGGAGTCATCACATCACAAGGCAATAGCCAAGGATTGTATTGTATTGTACTACACAGATAGTCCATGTAGCACAATTTAGTGGCAGGATTAGTTAAAAGCCAAGGATTTTGACTTTGAGTACACCAGAAAACCTTGGCTGCCTTGTTTCGTGGACAGAATTAAATTGACTACGTCGGTCGTCTGATAAAAACTTTAGTAAAGGACTGGATTTACCCCCTGTGGGTTCCTATCAGTCTCCCGCACTAACATAGGCCTTATTTACTGCTTGATGTTTATAGATTTTCTTGAAATTAAGATTTTGTAACAAATTGATTGCGATCACTTGAGCTGTTGAGCCTGGAGCACAAGTATATATAGCCAGGTGACTTACTAAAGTTTCTGAATCAGAAGGGAAAGTAAGTAATGGTGAAAGTTTATACTGATTGAATTTCCATTAAACTATCCCTGTCACTCAAAAGCACTCACTGAGTGGGTGTACGTACGCTGCTTGGCTGTTTTGCCCAAAATTAATTAAACAGTTAACTACGCATTAGATAAAAGTATTGAGTTACTCAAAATGATGTTTTGACAACAGAGAGGGTATATTAAATTGCAATTTTGGTTATTAATAGTGACAAAGTGCAGAGTAGATCAGAATAGTGGCCTGACTTATTTGATAATTGGATGTTTCAAGTTTACAGTAAAAATCGTCATATCAGTTTTCGATTACAAATTGTATTTTCCCCACTTCTGCAACAATTTTATACGTATACATGTATGTATTTCATCAAAACGCTCATTAGGACACTGCGTTTCAGATTTATAAGCGTGGGAGTTTGTTGAATTCACCAATATTAAAGTGTACTACAACAGGAGTAAAAATATCATGTGTGTTTTATTTCTTCGAGATTTATTTGCAGTCACTATCTACTGTACACAGTAAAAATTCCATCAAAAACGATGTTAAAAGTTATTCATTTTAAAATTAAATACACACGAATTCCCTTATACTAATAGTGTTGACAAAAATGTCTATTTCTATTTCGTTTTTATCTTTTTAACTTGTTTCTTTGGGGAAAATAAAACTCTTAGACAAAGGGCAATGCTCTTAAATACAATGTAAATGAATACAAAGAGAATGGAAATAATTGTTAGGACGACATCGATGGAATGGTACTGTAGAAAATTAAGATCACGAGCAGGCGATCTTAAATGAACTGCTCCCTTGTGTCGAATAACGTATTCTGTCCAGAAAACTCCTCGCTCCAAAGGAGTCATTGGGTTATCACTGAAACATCGAGCCACTTCCTTGGCATTCTCTTGAAATCTGTGAGAGAATTTACAAAGTTGAGTTTTTTTTGCAAGATTTTTACTAGTAAAGACAGAAAATTTTGCTAAAATTTATTAATGACCAATAGACCAATACGAAACTGCACTTACTTTGGCTCATTTAAAATTGTGTTGATTGATTCTGTCAAGCTTTCCTCCGTGATATTATTTAGGTTCATAGTAAGCCCCATTCCCTTTTTCCTAGAAAGTTCTAAGTTTCCATGTTGGTCAGTGAATATTGGAATTCCAAGCAAAGGGACCCCGTAGCACACTGCTTCTTGTAGACTTAGAATCCCCCCATGAGTTATGAACATTCGAATATTTGGATGACTCAAAATACTTTGTTGTGGAAGCCATTTTCCAAGCCTCACATTTGGAGGAAGGTCAGCCATTGTTTCCGTTTCCCATTTCCACAGCACTCTTTGTTTCAATTTTGCAAATGATTTGACAATATGAAGTCTCAAGTATTCTGGTAGAGTGCTAGCTTGTATGAATGACCCCATGCTGAAATATATGAAACCATCTTCTCCCGATCCGTCCAGATAATCTTGCAGGTCCTGGAAGTTTATTAAGCAATTTAGCAAAGTTGATCAAAAATTAAAATTAAATTCACTACTTACTTTTGGTAGGGGTTTTGCTGGGACGCAATTCATTCCTCCAACTTCGATCATGTCCGGTAAAGTAGGTTTGGGATAATTGATGCCGACATTGGTGTTAGTCAAAACGAGGCTAGCATTTTTTTCTATAACATTGACTGATGGAGCGTCAGGAAAATACTCCCGATAAAACGTCTCAACTTCCTGGATGTATTTGTAGTTTCTAATGATGTAGTGCTCGACATGACCAATAAAATTTTGCACTCGTTCAATAAATGTCATCTCGTCCGAAAAACCGTACAACAAAAAAGGATTGAACGAAGGGACATTTGGAACACCGAACACCAAGGAAGCAATCCATGAAGGATTCGGCATTGAACTTAAGAAAATGAATGATGTGTTAAAATGATGAATTAACCCAAATGAACATTCATTCAAGAAGATATTTGTTATGAGTAGATCAAATTGTTCCGTCAAGAGTTCCTTTATCTCAGGCGCGTCGTAATAACGTCGACAAATTTTAAGAAACACATAATTCATCTCAAATATTGGAAAGGCTCTGTTCCCGGCGAGTCTATTATCAAATACATTTGGCATCATGTCATTCATTTCCTTTGCTTCGAAAGCAGGAATTGACACTTCCCGTAAGTTTGGTATAGGATTCGATGACTTGAAAGAACTTATAATTGTGACATTGTGACCGCGTTTTGCTAACTCAATAAATAATGGCTCAAATGCATTCCTGTGACTTTTGGTGCCAATAAAAAATGACACTAAAATTTTTGCTCCGGAAGTATATTCAAATTGGCCGACTATTAAAACACTTCCTAAACAAAGGGCATGTAGGATGAATTTTTGAAATGACCCCATGTTCTTAAAGTTCTTCTGTATGAACAAACTGGATGTTAAAAAATAGATCCTGTGTGATTACGTCTACTGCTAGGAGAATTTGAAAGAACTGAGCTTAGGTTATTAAAGGTAGCAACTTTTGTATTATATTTTTTTACCAGTGCAGTGGGTCCTTTATACTTACAGTTCAACGTACAACGTGTCATGGGACTATTATTGTAAAAGTTATCAGTCATAATCCATAATCGCTAGTTTGCTTTGTTAGTTTGATAATACTAATCCTATTGTGAATGTTCCCTGTCAACATTACATTCGAACTTAAAAAATAGCTGTACATTCCAGTTTAATATTTGAATTTGAATTTTAGTGAAATATAAACTGATTTATTGCTTGTAAATATGTAAATAATTTAACACGTATTGTCTGCTTTCCGTTGGAAGAATTAAAGCACGCCCGTAAAAGCATGTTGTGATGCTGTGCAAGTATTTCGTTTTTTTATTTAATATTTACGCTGGAATAACAGTCGAAACTGGAAAATGCTGAGCTCCTGTTACTCAATTCGTTAAACTATGTGTTTTGATAACAAACTGTACGACTGAACCCGGGAATAAAGCAGAGACTAAATATTTATCTGTTTGCACCACTGAAGAGTCACTTTTAATACTTTTGTTTGTTCACGTTGTAGTTGTTACATTTATATTATGCAATTCGTATATTGAACCCTGAACCCGGAACATTATGATAAGGTAGCCAGTGTGTTGCAAATTATTGTAACAACAAGAATTCCATTCTCATTTTCATTCTGTTTTTATTCGCAATTATTTTAGAAACTTCCATGCGATGGTAGGACATGGGCATGGATATCTAAATGGGAGACTGGTATACCTAAGGTATGAATCAATTGAGACTATTTAACGATGGATCAATTGAGAGTAGTCCTTATTTTTTTAGGAAATGTTGCACTTGAGTGTTAATAAAAAACCTTAACCTTAATGAATGCTAACGAGATGTAATACGGCTCCTTCACAAGAATTGTGACGTCAATCCTTATTGAAAACAAAATAGAAACACGTGAATTGTCTAATTTTTAAAGGATATCCCAAAAATTTTAGTAAACGTACTAAAAGTAAAATTGGTAGTCTAACGACTCAGTATACAATATACAACCTATGCACAGTAGTACAAATTACCAATTTCCTGTGCAAAGAATGCATAACGTAGCTCTCTAATTCTGAAATTCTGCACTATTATGTGTCGCGGTCCTCCATATCTGTCGGTAGTGGTACCTTGCTAAAATTATATCGATTTGCAGAAGTAATTAGTAGAAGCAGAGCAGTTATAAGGAGTTAGTGAATTTTAAATCATTGATTTGATAGGGAATTTTGGATAGCAGAATTGGGTTTTCTGTCAACGCCAACTTCTCTCCTAACTTCTTTCAACAAAGTTAAATGTCTCAAGAATTGGGAATATTCGAATTTATTGCCGAAATTATTGGCCGAAAATATTTTCTACACTCCGTTCATTTGAGTTTGTATCTGTAACTGTATCTTCGCATTATCAGAACGATAGACTTCAGGAGACAAATCCTGAGTAAATTAAGCAATTAAATTAATTACGACATGTTCTTTGTTATATGCCAGAATTGGAGTTCCTTTAATTACTATATTCTAATTCCAGTTCTGATTTTCGGATATTTGGGACACTTAAGAAATCCGGTTATTTTCTGCGTTCGCAAAGCCCCATCTGTACCTCAGCCTCCACAAATGTTGATGTTGTGAATTACTTGTACGTACGAAAGGCGCTGACTGCAAAATTTAGTGTCTGGTGAGAATTGGCCTTGGACGGTTGGTTGGAGGGTCTGTCGGTTGAAGCCCAGTTTCAATTTCTTGACCTCACTGGTCACCGGATGACCTTCTTAATTCTCACGCTCAAATAAAATTAAAAACCGTCCAAAATTACCATTTGTAGGAAACAAGACCAAGTGACAACAAAAAGTATTAATTCAGCGTTCAGCCTTAGGCAATTCTTTCATTGTTTTTCTGTGTCCTTCCTGTGACCTCCAAAAATATTTACAATATTCGGTTCTGAATCCCACCAGAAAAAATTCAACCAAAAGCCGTCATGGCGGTTAACGCCGGTGAACCGGCTAGAAGATTGTCAAATGCATTGTTGTCATCCGCTGCAAGTAATTCCGATTCCGATGCGGAGACCCAGAATTTGGAGGATGAGAACGAAATACCAGGTTCCATCACGGAGTGTGATTGGGTAATTTTTTTCTAAATATTTCTTTGATATTAAAATCGAATCATTTGAGCGAATTTCAAAATTAAGCTCGGGTTCGGTAGTTTAATTTACAAATTCGTATATGTTTTGTAGAATTATGATGAGGACTTGGTAGAGTCGTACGTACGAGCACAGCATCGAAGTCAAGATGTTGTTGATGGAGGTCGTCTGGTTCACATTATTGTGGAACAACCTGTGGTTCAAGTTCCTGGACGCAGTACTTTTTTAACGCAACCCAACATTGAATTGCAAACTGGCACGAACGGATCTAATGTTGTGAACTGTACAAAATTACCTGTTGAGGCCAGGGTCCAGAGATGGGTCAATGATTGTCCCGTTGGGACAGCTTCCACGGCGTATGAGTACGCATCTCAAGTTCCACCTCATATATTACAAAATCTGGAATACGTAAGTTGAATTGAGTGATATTGAGCTATTTTTAATCGAGATTCTCAAAAGAAATTGAACAATATTCTGTTTGTTTAGTTCCTGAATTTGTGCAAGGAGAAACTTCCAAAATGGACTTCACAAACTAATATGCCGGATATAATTGCTGACGAGTCGTGTGGACTTGAAGCAATTCTAACTTTGCTAAAAGAAGGCAATGTTCCAGAAGCCATGATGGTCATTATTCACATTCTTTGTTCACCAAGAGCTGACCCGGATACCGTCAATGAATTGACCCCGGGGCCAATCGTTAGAATACTTTCCCTTTACATATCCATTTTATTTCGGTTCCCTGTGATTATTTATCAATGTTTGAACTAAATTATCAGGTAAATTCTGCACAGTCTTTGATGTTGAGAACCTTAAGCTATGCTGCTCAGTCCGACGTTGAGATACTTTCAAATGAGGAGTATGTTGGAATTTTGAGTTATTAGCATATATATAACTTGCTTTCTTTGAATCTCCAGGCTTGAATCTAAAATATCCATGTATTTGTGTACCTATCTCTCACAATATTAGACTCGACACTACAAAGATCGAGAAACTAATGTCGGAGATGTGTGACATCTTTAATAATGATTCGGATTATTTTGCCATATTTTCAATGGATCAATTGAGACCAAGTACGCATTCTTGTTGCTTAAGAATTCAATTAAAATAATTAAATCAATGAAAGATGAGTCGAGTACCCGACATTTTGTTTTCGCTTTTTCAGAGGTCAAAAACAACCTGATTCTGGTGGCGTTGGAAAATTACGTCAACCACAGCATCAAACTGGCTCTGGAATGCCGCAAGACAGTATTCGATATCGACTACGCGAACATGCAGAAAATTGTTGTAGACAATAACAATTCCCTCTCCACCGAACAACAATGCAACCTAGGTAGAATTTACAAAATAACAAAATATCATAACTTCTCTCTGTTTTTCCAAATCATAATTAAATTGTTATGTTTTGTTTTTCTTTACCAGCTAAGAAGGTTTACACTTTCGTTCGAAAATCAATATATATTCGCTGTCACAACTTTTTGACCCGAAAAGGTTTTGATTTCGGTGCAGTTGACACGTCTCAGGAAATCCCAAGCAGCATGGAATCAAGTGCGGTGAGTAGTGAATGCTAAATGTTTTGATTTTATTCATGATTATTCTGTAATTCAGGTCGAGTCGAGTTCATATCGAGTCGACATACAAGAAAGTTGATTTTCAACTGTGACTGTTTCAGACTTGACTTATTTTTTTTATTTTCTAGCCGGGAGATCTTCATTCACAGGAATTGTCTGGAAATTTCGGGAGTCAGCCAGAATCCTTCGAAATGATTCCCCTAAATCCAAACCATGGGTTCGTTCCAATTCCTAACAACACAGAATTCTTCCGAGATGACGTGGCTGAAGCACTGTTCGGAGGAATGCGAGATCCTGATGGAATTTTCTATCAGGACAATTCGCAAGCACCTCCACTCGGAAATGAATTGGAAGTTGGAAGATCCGATAGTCTAGAGGACAGGTATCTCAACTCGAGCTCACCACCTTACTCTCTATCTGTACCCAGAATGTCCAAGTCACCGGTCGGTTCTTCAGAGGGAGAGCAGTCGCAGAGTAAGTATACTAATTATATCAATTGACATAAATTTCAAAGTGCTTTTTTTTGTCCGGTGGTGCTACTTTTAACTTTACTATATTATAGCAAGTTCTGTTATTTTAATTTTACGAAATTCGAATCTAATGCTTGCCGTTTTTCACTTACAGATCAGTTGTTATCATTCTATGCGAATGAGAACATGTCAGACCCCCGACAAAGTGACACATCTTCTTCATCCTCAGAATCAGACGGTGAAAATGGTTTCCATTCTGAAACCAAGAGGAATCGCCTTGATTCTCATCAGAATCAGAACTGACACAAGAATCAGAATCATTCCGTTCCTTGACACATCACTAGGCCAGAGACATTTATTTTGAGATAATCTTGAACTTTTCACTTTTATTTGTTTAGAATTTCCGAATTTCGACGACTGTCCTAGTGGTGTCAACAAAATGCATTTATTTCTCAACCGGTTGAAGTTGAACACACTTTGAATTTTAAACAATGATTCATAATTAACTATACTGGTTACTACTATAGATTAAGAAAATACAATTTCCGTACTCTACTCTGGATTCTGGAATGTATGTGTTGCCTGTCGCCTTGTGTGTTCAAGGAAAATTGTTTAAATGAAAGTTGTGTTGAATTTGAATCTACTTTTGTTACATTCACATTACCACTTTATAATTCTTTTTCTTTAGACACTCTTAGTGCTCCTTTCAGAAAAAAAATATATATCTTATTTTACTTTAGACGAGAGAAACATAAAAGAGTGAAACGTTGAAAAAAAGTACAGATAGTACTGTGACTGTACTTCGAATCTGTAAAACAAAAATAAAATAAAACAAAATACAAAACGATATTTTTTAATGCATTAATCTATTTTATTTTCTAGCCTTATGAAATATTAAATAATTTTTATATCAATCATGATAAAACAGAAATAGTAGGTGTTAGTAGTAATTAAATATTTTTTCCTTTACTCGACTTGGACTTACTGATCTTCTGAACTAGGTATATTACCAACTCAGTAATATACATGTAGCCTTTCAATAAGAATTTGTTTAGGTCAACTTAAAACTACATGCTTTTGACATCAATACCTTGAACATCTTAAATCTGATTGGACCTAGCATTGTCGTGCCGTTTGTTTTAGTGTCGCTACTCGAAGGGGTCACGACAATGGCAATCTTGGGATCATTCACGATTATCTCGAGGATCTCGCGTCATCACAGGGGGTAGGGAGTATCGAGTGAGGCTCACAGATGAGTGCTGCTGAGGAGGCATCCCATGTTGCATATTAGGATGATTGTAAGCTAGTCTGGGTGGACCACTTTGTCCAGCATAAACGACCTGAATTGATATATCAAACATCAAAGTATGAATACCAGTGTACCTACATTTTTTAACCATTAAATGGAATAATTTTCCTTACATGTGGAGATGACGGTCTGGCTTGATACGATGACCCTGATGGTAAAGTTCTAATTGGATACCCGGATGTTATACTCCCACTAGTCATGCCACCCTTCAAATAAACAATCAAAAATGTTATTGTATGTTCTCAACTTGTTGAATTTCGATTAATTTTGTCCCTTACTGGTGGGGGTTGGATGGATAGTCCTGGGTGAAGGCTCATATGAGTTTGTTGCCGTATTGGTAGTTGGTGTGAAGGCGGTGGTGGGTAATACTTCGGATTTTCATCACTAAACTTCTGCTGCTGCGAGCCATGCTATAAATAAATACGAAACTCGTTTAAAATATAATCAAACTTCACTTGCATGTGGTAAGTCACCACACGCCATTTTGGAATGACATTTTTTTTCCAAGTGCAAAACTGGGGGTTCCCATAATTATGGATCAGTTGAGTTTTGTCTGTTAAAA
>JAQGCB010002842.1:0-10743 GCA_034698835.1 Protaphorura tricampata | reverse complement strand
ATACACTTCTTTGTTAATCCACTTTCCGTATACATTTTGGTGCATTTCTCGAGTTCGGTATATAGAGAGTCCACTGTAGTAATTATTCTTATGGGAATTATGAAAAATGAACATAGAAACAAGAACACATTTAAGTTTGGAATATATGGTTTTACGTATAACTTTTATATTTTCTTTTGTTTTGTAGTCTAAAAATATCACAACTAATTTATAGTACAGATCAGTATGGTCTTAAATTGAGTAATAATTTCATATTATTCAAATAGGGAAGGGTACAATTTATTTGATTGGTTATAAAAAATATTTGCTTTATTGATTCAGCCCTGTAATATTGACTATAAATGTGACCAAAAACACTTCACCATTTTCTCTTCAAACAGAAGTGAAGTGTGAACTGGGCTTTACTTACCGGCAATTAGTAAAGAAGTCTAATAATGGGATAACGCACTAATTCCTATTCCTATAACTATTTTTCCCCTTCAAATGAGAGTCTATTTTTAAAAGTCACCATAATTACACTCCTTAATAGCTTTTTAGAATTTAAGCAAGCAGGTGTCCACGAACTTAACCATTAAATGAAATAGTGACCGTTTAGAGGGAAAACACAAATGAGTTCACATTTACAGATTGTCTCTCCAAAGTGGTTTGGAGCTAATGTTGGATTGTCATTCCACATCACATGTAAGTTTATCAATATTTCTCGTTGGAGGAGGTAAATAGACAACACCAGTTTTATCTTTCAGTTTTTTTCGACCAACTTGGTTTCCAACCTGGGGCACCTGATTTTCCAATTTCCATTCGGCCCTTGGGTTCCACCTAGTGTCAAACGTCGTTACAACACTCAGCGTGCATGTAGGAGTAAAAAGACGACCAAGTCAAAGTCACGATACAACGGTCGATCCAAACGGTATGTCCAGCCATATTATATCGCGCATGAGCATATGATGTATGTATGTAGTAGTGCTAATTGATTGTCTTACATTCCAGACACGTTCTCTCCCTCCCACCACCCACTTCCATGAGGGGTGGAGAGAGGGCTCTGTTATTACCAAGACTCGAGAGATTCCTTCAGTCTGCCGGAATTCCTAGAGGATGGGACTGTTTGTTAAGGACTGTGTGTGAGGTGCATGAAACGGACTCTCTCAAAAGAGGTTATGGACTACTAGGGGATTTGATCACACTTCTATTCAGATAGGTGAGTGTCTGGAGTGTAAGACAATCAATGAACATATTCTGCATGTGAAAGCATTTTCAATCGTCGAATTTTTCACATTAAACAAATATAACAAAATTTTAAGATATACATTTCATAACATTTTTTTTACATTTACGGTTAACTTTTATACATTACTGAACAGTGTATCCAAGTCATCTTATGCCGATAGTCATTTGCCAGAATGTTTGAGTGCGGAAAAGTCTGGAAATGCTGGGAATTGTGAGAATTACTTTTCAAATTGTACACACTCAATCTTTGAGTCCATTTGGGAAAAAAGAGGAACAAAATCAACACTGCCAAGTCCAAAATGGAGCAGATTTCTGTGAATAAATTCCGAACACAGTGCAGGGTGGGTGGCTGGTTGTCGTTGAGTGGCAGGGGACAAAATTTTTATCATTGACTTGCTTATGCTTAGCTCTTTTTGTTGACAAATAAAAAAATTCAGTGTTTCAATTTAAAAATGAGTTAAAATTAGCAAATTCTCTTTATTAGGAAATGCTACCTACAAGAATCCACATCGCCATGCGCCTTCCCCATTCCATGATGGTGACTCTTGGCCGTGGGCCATTTGCAGAATGGTTTACATTAGGATTGCATTCACAGTGTTGTCAACGACAATATTGAAGAAATTTGGGGTGAGATCCCTCGTGAAGCAGAAAAATGGACCAACTTTGATCCTCAATGGTGTACAGCTCTTGACTGAGTGATACAAATGACTCTTTCTCCGACTCTCACGCTTCCTCAAAAATAAATTTTCCATTGATTGATCCATGAAGAATGAAGAGAGTTGAACAATCACAACAACGAATCCCACCAATGTAAAGAAAGTAGTCAGTATAGCCACAAAGTAAGCTAATTCCGAGGGTGGCATGACGATCAGGGTGTAACATATTCCAACCAATACGGCTACAGTGATTGACATGCAGGACGGAATCAAAAAATCTCCAATTGCGTCATTGATTCTGGCAAAGAGTAGTTGAATGGTTCCGTATTCTTTCAACCATTTTTTAGGGTCACTCATTGGAAACTTCGCATGGTCCGCCTCAGAGATGCTGATCCTAGAATATATGCATTATATTATTACTAGTGAACCCGTTCACCAATATATAGGCGAATGTGCCCCCCCCCCAACAAAATATATTCTTTAACTTGCAGTAATAAAATAATTCGACTTACTTCATCCGCCGCATGAAAGTGTGACAAAATACGACACTCACAATGAGAATATTTATAATGAAGAGAAGTCCGAATGAATTTTGAACAAAAATGACGAGAACAAATATGGTTGAAATGGTTTTGAGTGTAATGCGGGAAGCTATGACTTCAGCTCCGCTGGCTGTCATGTTGAGCACTGAATCTCCCGAATTTTGACAAACCAGAAGGATAGAACTGTTGTCACATTGAGTGATGTACACAATCAATGCAAATGCATTTATGATTAGTACGAATATCTCTGCTACAATAAACAGAATGATGCAAATTTGACACACTCGATCTAAAGATTCCAAAAGTCCTTCAGTGACTTCAGTGTGAATCCGACGAATCAATTGATTCCAGTATCCTTGAAGTTCATCCTTTTTCAAAAACATGTTAATTTGACAAATTCCTGCCAGTATTGAAATCAATGTATTATTTAGTCGAAAAAATCCAGTCAAATCCATTTGGAATGTCCCAGAGTGAATGTCAATCACAATGTTTAGAAATTGATGAAATATTGTGGAAATGAAAAATACGAGCATGGCGTTGGTGTAGAATCTATGTCGTTTTGAAGTCACTTTTTCAAGTGTACCTCTGTAAGGATTACAGTTGAACGGTATGGCTCCTACCAAATGTCCAACTCTCACAAATTTCTCAAATGTACTCAGCAGTTTCTCCATATTTATTTTTTGATGAACTGAAGCGAAGAAGAAGGAAAACTAAACTGTGACACAATTCAAAGAATTTTGACAACATAAATTTAGAGGTAACCCCGAAATAGCTATATTTATATATATATTATATTTGATTTGAATGCCATCACTCTTCTTTTCTTTTTGTCCCACTCCCAAGGAGCAATTCTGAGCTTGGAGATCCCACTCAGAAGATAATCCAGAATTTTGAACGATTTCTCGGAAATCATTGTTGCAGAATTTATAAGTTCGATGAGAATTTTCAACGTACCCTTTTCAATGAACGCCAAGGCAGAAATGGAGACCGTCCACGGTGTACTTTACACGTACTCTTTGAAATAAAGTAACTGAGAATTGAGAAATGGCGTCGAAAAATAAGACGACAGAGTGTTAGCTAAATAATTTTGTTGTTGTGGAATTGCCTCACGAGGGAGTACTGTTTTTTGTCCTGTGAAGCGCAAAAATTTACATAAATACGATACATACATTATGTAGTGATAAATTTCAATTTATGATTTTTTTTAATTTCTGCACGAAACTTTAGTCCAAACCCAAGTCAAGGGACTTCAGGTGCCAGAAAATACCAAAAAAACAATAGTGTCCGAAATCGGGAGTCAGGTTGCGCCTCTCCCTTATCAGTGTAATGATTTCGGAATATTTTCGTTATTTCATCAACCCACTATTTCATCATTTCATTATTTCAAAACATCCATAGTGTTCAAATATAAAGGCCAACATGTTTATTCCTTGCTAAAGCAATGACAACAGAAAAGTCAGATCGGATTCTATTAAATAAAAAGAAATATTTTTCTATGCTACAAAAGGTACCTAGTACGTATGACAATTCAAACTCTTAAAGTATAAATTATTTAAGAAGAATTTAAGTATGGTGGAAGGGCAGAATTTTATTTATATTAATACATACTAGCAGTTAGCCCGTCCTACGGACGGGCGGGGAAAAATCTTCGAGTAATTACCGAAACATATACCGAAAAATTATGTTGGCAACCACGGTACTTGTTGTCAACAACACACACACACAAAACCATCAAATATAAAAAAATAAAAAAATTTCAAAAAAAAAGACCAATTCAATTTCGTAACCAGGGGCATCCCGAATGTTTTTTTCAAAAGATACGAGGAAGGAAGGACGGATGGGTGATGGGGGACGGGGGATTAGCTCGATAATAGGGTTCGATAGGGTCATTCGAGGAATATATTTGTCAAATTAGGATTAACACTGATGGTAGATTGACAAAATTATTTGGACCACCCTACGTAGAATTTGACTGATCGAGTCGTAAAAACTGTGGAAAGTTTTAGTGAAAAATATTTAAAGTTGAATAATGCGTGCGGAGATAAAAAAAATGTAGTACTTATGGTTTGCCACGGATGATGCCGTGTGGGCCAGTAAAATTGTGATTAGACAAAATAAAAAGGTATGGAAATAAGAAATGTTTAATAAAAAGGAGCAGAGTATGCATGAATGGTAAAAACTCTGCACTGACTGCACTGGCTGGCAAGCTACTTTACATTCTGTTCAAATATTCAAGTTTTTACAGGTCTCCAGCACAATAACATGGACGGACGAACGCTTACTTACACTTACACTTAAACTGCTCGTTCGTACGTGTCATCTTTAGTAGAATTTTTTTTTAACATTCTGATGAAGAAACCAATTTAAATGGAATGAGTAAATTGATTTGTAATGAGTGGGGTCAAATTTGCATTCCTCTCAATGAATTCAATGTACCAGGACGGCGAGTCTCGCATACTGATAGGGAACTAGCTGGAAAAATAGTAGCCATGAAGCCAAGTACAGTAGAAACGAAAAAGACAGAAACCAACTTTGACTTGGATTTCAAAAAAAAATTAGGATGTACATTCGATAAGGAATTTTATTTTATTTGATATCCTGGGACGCGAACACCCAATCGGTAGATATCGATCTCCACTGCACACGAACTAAATTGAATTTGAAGTCATAAAATGTTAAAAAACTGTAAAACTTTTTTTTTAGTGAAAGTGGTTTTTGGTTTTGTCGGCATGCCCGTTCCGTTCCAGGACGGGTAAAAAACGAACGTCTTTTTTTGAGATTCCAAACGTTGTAATCTGTAATTAAAGATGAAAAACTTTTGAGAGCTCATTAGGGGAGACGAGAACTAAGGCAGTCCGCAAGTCCTGGTCGTCAGAGCCAGAGCAGTGCATGGAGAACCATGCATGGAATGGAAGTGAAGAGGGTTGATCAAAAGATTAAGATTGAAATGGTTCCATTTTATATCCAAAAAGTCTCTAACTCTTCATCGAGCGCTGTCATTTCCCTTTGAACCATTAATTAGACTCAAGTGATGGTCTTAGTTCAGAGTCAGAGTCAGAGGACCGACCGACCGGCCCTCCTGAACGAAAACGAAATAACGTACGTAGTACACTCAAATGTAGGGAAGGGAAAACGACCGTACCTAATTACTCGGAGATAATAACACTCCTAAAGTCCAAGTCCAAGTCCTGCCTGAGTCTTGGGACCTCATCGAAATTCTCTACTTACTCCTTGTCCTTATATGTCCACCAGTCGGTCTGACCTGTAATTAAATACCTTTCCCTACGTTCCGTCTAAATAGAACAACCCGTCCGCACGCATTTCGACTTACACTCGTACGTTAATCTACATTTATTTGGACGAATGGGTATTCGAGGTCTTGGTCGTGGTCGATCATTCCTATAAAAATCTTAATGATCCACTCAGGAATGAAAATTTTCTTATTGAGTGCTTAAAAAAGTATGAGAAACTTGGACTTGGTGGGTTGACCTTTGCCCTCTTCAAATTTTTTTATCTGCTTCGAATTTTTGCTGGAACGAATATTTTATGTTCGTAAATTTCTACAAAATTAAGCATCTTGGTGAATTTTTTTGAGTATTCCCTGTATCCAGATATATTACATTAACATCTCGTCAATTTCTGTATTATCATTTATCACTTTCACGCACGGTGTGTGGCGTTCCCATTGTGAATCTAGCTACTAAAGGCAGGAAATAGGGAAGAATTTGACGGAGAGCTTAATTGAAAACTCCACCTTAAAATTTCTTCTTACCATATGAAAGCACATGCTAGTAAGCTTGTATTTTATCCACCTCATCATGACTTGGCATTCAATCCATCCGAGGGTGTTTCTACATTCTGCAGTCTGTTCGGCGTACTCAACCAGAAAAATTAATTTTCACCCCATCTCACTCTTTCTTTTGCAAAAATCTCATTCAATTCAATTTCATGAGAATTTCAAGGAAGGGATCACAATTCACTAATGCGGTTTCAATTTTCAAGGGTAGATTCACAAGGTATACAGAATACAGGGTGGTTCATAGCGTTTCATTCTCATCGTTGCCAAGTAAATGTGAGAAATGTATTCTCTGTTTTTTGAGACAAGATAATGAGAACTCAGGGCGCCGAATAAGTAATTATGACCCACCCTGTACCGTACCCTGTGCTTAATCCTGTAATAGTAAACTTGTGGGTTATTCGGCGACAGACAGGGTCAGCCGCAGAAACGATACGTCAAACACGCGGCCATCTATTTTTAAGACTACCTGAAGTAGTAGGTGATGGAGGATTATGATCTTGGAATCTTTTACCCAAGTAATCAATCAATTTTAATTCTGGTTAACACCCGAAGGAAGTTGAAAACGATCAGGATCACCACCAAAAAACTTTCAACTTGTCTTCGGCACTCCGTTCGTTCCTTGACTCAAATCTCAAAAGTCATAATTCATTCGATTGCATGCAACCGAACCGAAATGCAGTACAAGAAGCAAAGCAAGAGGGTAAACCATGTCATGTGTTGCTAGTCAGTCAGTCAGTGAAACCAACGCCAACACATGTATACGTATGGAATAAGAATAACGACAAGGGAATTTTCTCCTCCGTTTAGTTTACAACTACGTACGCATACGTAAGGACACGAATTTTACATGCAAATATTTTCCCTTGTCAAACAAGAAGACTTGGACTCTAATGATGTATGACGACTCTAGTCTCTCCCCTCGTGAGTGACACTTTTGTCACAAATGAATATTAATGGAAAGTAGCCGGGGCTAATTGAAATAAAATGTCGTCTAATGAAATATACAGGCCATTGTTGAGTAGTGTCAGGACACAAGGAACTAATAGGAATGAAATATGGCGAGAAAGACACCCGAATTTTGTATGTCCTTGTACGTACGAAAGTGTTCGATCTCATCAGACTGTACTGTACTGTACGACATGCATCAGTACATATGATTCTAGAAACTTTCAACAGCAATTAGGAATTGAAATTGAACTGCACAATTAAGTGTCCCCGATTGAGTGGTGTGGGTCAATGGGCCAAGGGGTTTGGGGTATAAGGACCTTACCAGTTCTGGGCCAAAAGCTCACAAATTAAACAGGGTTATGCGCAATATTTTATATTGTTACGTGTTTGAATCGCAGATGAAGTCTCTTAATTGGTAAGGCCCATTTGGAATCCCACTTACTTAAGTGAAGTAAAATTCAATTAGTAATTCTATTCAAGTGAGAGTGAGAGTACTTGACAAAATAGGCAGCTGGACCTTAGGATGAGTCATTCTGTCCTAAATTTACGATCACGATGCTCCACGGATCATTTAGGTTTCAGCTTCATTGGAGGTCATACTGTCAACAGACTCAACAGATGACAATTCAATTCATTTTTCTTTTGAACAGTTTTGGGCCGATATATTAATTTCAAATTACGTTATAAATAAATTTATAATACAAGTTAACATTTTGTTGTCCTAAACAGTGAGCTCCACATACAAATACTGATATAACTGGTCAGAAAATAATTGAGACATATTCCACCCAAAAAATATTTTGACAAGTTGAGTGGATTCGGATTCTTTGTAAAAATATATGTACATAAAGTCCCACTCTGTGTTTTAAGTTGTTAGAGCGTGCATACACTGAGCACTTCATGGCAGACTTGGTCCAACAGAATTCAGAATTCACTGACAATGATGAGATGTGGGTGACCACTCGGATTAGAGAAAATCCAATCCCTAATGTACAATCCGTGCTCATGCTGTTAACGAAATTCAAAGCCATTTCAGGATTAGCTGTACGGGTACGGGTGGGTGTCACTTAGCTGAGTGGCCCGGCCTCGATTTTTAATCCAATTAATTACCTGAGAGTACAATTAAGTGGTTTCAAGTTTTATTTTGGGATTTTATGTTTGGACGACTACTCAATCTGAATAAAAAATATGCCATTGTATCCCTTAGTTGAAATTGACAAACCGGAATATTGGCCCTGGTCATTTTGCCTCAAAATATTCGGAACAAAATTAATACATACTTTTTTTTTGTGCAACTACAACTACAATGATGACATCATGAGGACAAAAATACCCACCATGACATGACACACAGGGTAGAATATCTTTTGTATGGAAAGAATCCCATTAGTTGACACTTCCAAGGAGGATCCCCATAATATGCAATAAAAGGATCCGAACAGGAAATGATGATGCAATAAAACAGTCGGACGTTGTACCTTTTCCTATCTATGGACTTGGAACGGAATAGAATTGGACTCTCTCCCCCAAAAACTCCACTGTACTGTAGTAGTGTTGAATCGTTGAATGGCGATACTATTAGGATTGCATTGTCAACTATTAGAAAGAAAACGATAGGACAAATGTGGACGTTGTCGGAATAAAAATTAGACATCCAATCGTCATGTTGTACTGTACGAGTGCAATTACATAAAAATTGAACAGGGGTCACATCAATAAACACGTATTTAATTTCATATGATTAGAACGGGATGTGCCAGAAATGGCTCTTGTAATTTTTGGAACACTATATATGCGTAGAAATTATTATTTTGCAGATCCAGAAATTGCTGATACTACGAAGTGTGTGGAAATCGTACCATGCATAGGATTTCTATCGCAGGCGCAGGCAGTGCATAAATTGCACTGCAAATTAGTCAGATAGTTTACGGTTGTTGCTTCGGGATGATCTTGATTGGAGTGTAAATCATATGTACGCAATATCAAGTAATAAATGAGCCAAATTAACCGTCAGATTCCTCACGTTCGATTTATGTAGCAATTTATTTATTTGGCACGTGCCCTTGATCTCAATCATAATATTCCTCTCATTCTCATTCATTAGACGAAACTAAGAGTTCAGTTCAACTTCGGCTGCAAAATTTGGTACAAATGAATACAACATAGTAGCGGACGTGCAGTGCAGTGCTGTGTATGGAATAGCTTGTACAATACGATACGAAAGAAAAATCCCCCATGGATTATTAGAACGAACCGAGTCTAAAATTATGGCTCACGTAGACAGACATTCGGAGAAACTACCAGGGCAGGGCAGGAGGGATATGTTCCAAAATCCAAGACAAATTCCAAGGAAAAGCGGTTAAGTCTGGATAAGTACAGTTGTCAAGACTGAGGCTAATGTCAGGTCAGGTGCGCTAGCTCTCTGCTCTAGCTTTGGCTTTGGAATGATGAATTATTCTGTGTAGTTTTAGTAGTGTAGTGCAGAACAGCCATATTTAAATTTGTGTCATTTTCTCTCTTCGAAAATTTGTCCAGGACGCGACAGACAGTTTCAATTTAATTCACGGGTGAAATTCTACAGTAAAGCGTGGGTGAAAAATATTTTTGGGTCAAATTTCCAGTCCCAGTCGTCCAGGACCTCCCCAACTATTTTCGGCTTATCTTCTCCTCAACCACAATTTTCTACGTTTAAACATGAATTAAATTCTCTCGAGCGAAACGTACGTAGTACGTAATGCATAGCATGAACATGTACAGTTTTATTTGTATATTTTTTTTGCTAAAGTCATTCATTTGGCCTGTGTGTTTGTGTTAACAACTGGGGGATGTTTTTTTTTGCAAATTTTATGGTTGAGCGCGGATTGACGGTGACGGTCTTTATAACTTATTCATGTTGTCTACGGAGTGAGTTGTCGCCCACTGGAAAAGAAACATCTTTTCTCAAACACCATAATTTCTTACCATCCAATTGAGTAATTTTCTCTAATTCTATTTCATTTTCAGAGAGTAAACGCTGCTGGGACATAAAAGCAAGACAGGCCAGACGTATATACGATACGCATGAGTTTTGTTTAATATTTGTTCAGGTTGCCGGATGACCACTATAATTTTAGCTCGTTCGTACAAAGGGTTCCATACATGTACATGTACGTTTACACATGTTTCACAATAGTACAGAAAAGACAGACCAAAGTTTTTGCGTCACTTAATTGTAGACCAAGAAATCGTAAGGTTAGTTTGACTTAAGAATTAAGGTTTTGCATTTCTGTACAGCTTAGCCTATGGTCGTAGTGTCATCCTTCAATCTTTTCCTAAGGTATATAATTGCAATCCAGACTTTATTTACAAATATTTCTAAGGTAAAAGTTCAAGTTTGATATTTTTTTGCACTGGAATTTTTCCCTACTAATACAGTGGACTCTCTATATACCGAACTCGAAAAATGCTCCTAAATGTGTCCAGTAAAGAGAAAGTTTAATATACAGAAAGTGGAATAACAAAGAAGTGTATGCGCAGGGAATTCTTGCGTTCCTGACATTCAGGTCGGTATAGAGAGGTGTACGATATAGGAGAG
>JAQGCB010002841.1:0-10743 GCA_034698835.1 Protaphorura tricampata | reverse complement strand
ATAGCTAACCATAGGTACTTATTAAATAAGACCATAACCAACCACCGCTTTTAAGGGACCAAACAACATTTTACTACTACTACAATAGTTAGTTACAATTTCTGACCTAAACTTTCAAAAAATTAAAGGAAGGAAGGGTTAGAACAGTTACAAGGGTGTAAGTAGGCATTTCTGAAAGGGTTTCATTCACCGAGTTAGCAAAAATACATTTCGGAAAATTGTTATTATATTTAGTTACATTCTACTGTAAAAATTAAAGGAGCTAAAAGTTTGAGCTGAAATTGATGTTCCCGATTTCAGGGCTACTGAATGTTCGTACAGGAGGGGTATTACTACAGATCACAGGCATACCTCGCACGGGTTTAGCATCTATTCTGGATATAATATTGTCCACCCGTTCCCTAAAGACCAGGCATGGTGTCCAAGCCATATCAGATCAGAATCGGGCGAGGTGTCGAAATTTGAATGCCCATGATATCGACACTGAACGCGGACAGAACACCTGCTTTCTATTTATTCTTTTTTCTTGCTGCTCTCTAATTATATGTAACGTAATTAATGCATTTTAGTTAACCCGCTAACCAACGCTTTTAAGGGCCCAACGGAATATTTTACTAATACTTATAGTTAGCTACGCCATACTCTATTCAAAACTTTATAAAGCTGAAGATGGTCAAGGTTTCCTTCCAGCTTAGAATAAGATAAATATTGTTTACTCGGACTTGAAAGGTTTCATTCATCCAAAACCTTTAAGGGCTCAACAATATTATTTACTTTGAACTCAAATAAAACTTTCAAAAAATTAAAGGAAAACTGAACAAAGGTTTTTAAGCTTAAAATAATTTTACATTTCATGTGGTTTCCGGACGTCCAACTGGCGTACCCTACCTTTTATAAAAGTAGCACCTTATCGAGCTTCAATGGAACTGTGTAGTTTTCCAACTTTGAACTTTAAATGCTGTCGGTAATTGACATAATATTCTCCGATAAACTTTTAATTTTGGAGCAGGGAAGGTCTTCCAAGTAGTTTTAAAAACATTAAGTAGAATACCACTTCACAGACTCGGGTCAATTACAATTACTTTTGTAATTAAACTACAATTACATTTCTAAATTAAATCAAAACTTTTACAAGTAATTTGTAATTGTAATTTATTACTTTGGAAGTGCTTTGCATTAATTGTAATTCAAATTGTTTTTGCTCAATTACATTTGCTGACTACTAAAGTTTTGTAACTGAAGAAGTCTAGGGTATTGAAGTAATTCAAGGAAAAGTGTGTGTTTGTAGTGCTGAAAAGCACGCATGTATTTAAAATTACAATCTGTATTGTAATTCTAACTGAAACTGAAAATTAAATTACAAATATTATGTAATTGTAGTTGTAATTAATTACTTTCACAACTTCTCATGTAAGTCAATGTAATCAAATTACTTTCAAACATGATCGTATAACTTGTAATTGATTACATTTTCAAGGCAATCGACCAAAGTCTGCCACTTCAATGTGCAATGTCACAGATCATGCCAGTCGAGTCGAGAATTAGAATTCTTTGAGGCGCCTGGAAGTACTTTTTAAGATCTATTGTTAGAAGTTGGTCTACATTTACTGCTAATTAGCAGAATAGATACTATCACCGTCCATTTAGATGGGCTTCTAAACTTTTAATTGCAATTAGTTAGTTATGTGTTAATTATTTCGGTTAAAATTTTGTATACGTTTTTCCGAACTCGAAGTACAACTGAATTAACATTTTCAAGTATTCGTCATTTAAACATTGACTATTTTGGTAAAATGTATCGCCATCTCAGATAATTATGAGAATTATCTGATTGAAAATGATGAGATGATAAAAACGAATATTTCACAATGTTCCGAATCAACGTACGAGCTCATCGACATCATGCAGTTAGTTACCCCTCAAGTTCCATTTTCTCTTTGGGGTGCATAATTATAGTTGAAAGTTGAATGAACATTTAAAAAGGTGTTTTGAACATTATATTATTTGCCCTCCAATTCGGACAACGAACGCTGGCTTGCTTGTACAAGATTACTACAAGTTTACGAGCAAACAAAAGCAAGGACACGACAGACGGGTTCGTTATTCGACCGGGGTAATTTTTTTTTAACTCAAACAAAGCTAGCTAGCTAACCACCCTAACCTTAACCAAAGTAGTCAAAAGAAGGGATCGAAAATTTACTTTACCCACCATATCAGACAGACAAAGTAAATTGTAGTTTGTGTACTACCTTTACGTTACCTCTACGTTAAAAGATAAATGCCTAATGGCTAGGATTTGTTCAATAATGCCTAAATACCATCCCTGTATTATTTTGTACTCTGCCTGCCAGCATCCAGAGTCTCTCTTGGCCTTGAGATCATACATTCACATCAAAATTGTTCACATTTGACTGGGATGACTGTTAATGTTAACTGAGTCAGTCAGTACCACCAATACTAATAAAAAATTAGTATTAAAGTGTATGTATGACAGTCTGTCTCGGGCGGAACGCTTGAAGTCAGAAAATGTAACGCTTGGGAAAAAAATACAAAATTGGTTATAAAACTATTGAGAAAAAAAATTCAAAGTATAAAAGTGAATTAACTACTATGTAAAAGTAATGGTGTTGAGTCAGCGCAGCGTCAGGTGTGACAGAGGGATAGGGGTTCCCATTTCTATGTATAATAATACTGACTGCATCTGCTCGCTCCTTTGTGTTTGTGTATCACAAATCTCTATGCATGCACATGGCTCTTTTCTTTTACTATAATCTCAATTAAACTAAACAAAATGGCGACCTGGGATTAATGCTTAATGTATTTTTTTTTGTAGGTCGGAGATTAGTGTGTAATTTCTGACTCACGAGCAAATTAAGGAGTGTCATTTGGATGAGATGTGCCTGATACATGTATTTACGTAGATCTCTTACTATTATTTGAGGTACTAGGCGGAAAACAAAATGGCGGGTGACGCTTGAGCCAGATGCTTAATGCGCCACCTATTCGGTGTTATCTATGAAATGGGCTTAATAAACCTTCAAGGATTCTACTCTACACATGTGATTTTTACATTGTGCCTGAGAGTCAGAACTGAGATTTCGGATGCAGATGGTTGCTTTTGAATACATAATGCAAATTAACTATTAAACAAAAATGGCTGCTCGTGTTTAATGCCTAATGCGTCATCCACTGCACCTTGAGGGCTGGGAGCTGGTGCCCATCAGTCTTGTTCCTTCCCATGTAATTTCTAACTTGTATTTGTGAATTGAGATTTTGGGATGCTCTAACTGCGTTACTTTCCTACCAAGTCTAAAATGTTGGTTAAAGCGCAAGGGCAATCGGAACATTTGGAAAGATTGGAACCTTGCAGTTACAACAACAGCTGCCGTGCCGAATTCGGGAAGAAGGGGAGAAACGGATTCGATTCGATTGCATTTTACTAATCTTCATTTGGAGACTCAACTGAATAGTAGACGACGAGTTTTGGTTAACATTACGTTACGTTACATTTATGTATAGTAGTAAGGCTAAGGCTGACTAAACTTTTAGGTAGGTCCTACTTCCTTACTACCATACATGAACATCTACGTGTTATTCAAGTTGGTGGGTCCTAGTTTTTGGGGGAACGAAACGACGAAAATGTACGAACGGATTGGGATTGATGGGTTAGAGGAACTGGGAAAATTGTAAAGTTTACTTTTGTATAAAGTATAAAGTATAACTATGAGGAATTCTCCCCCCAACCGGTTTTACCCGTACCCGTATGTACAGTAACGTAAAACGTAACCCGGTTCTCCCCTCTTTTTCTCATTTAATTCTCTGTAGTTCCCTTCCCTTATATTATTATACGGAGAACTACACCAAATAACCGATGTAAAATATAATGCTCCAATCGAATCGACCTACGTTTTGTAAATGTAGAAGGGTAACAGCCGGCCACTTTAATTTTAATCCTACTATTAAAACTCTGTGGACGTTTGCAGTTTCCATTCCAGGAATAGGCAGAGTATGCATGCATGGAGACAGATAAATAATATAACCCTTTCCTTTCACTTTCAAAACCTTGATATTATTTTGAGTGTATTTGGATTTTCATGAGTCAGTCAAGGCAAATAGATCCCCTTCTGGCTTGATATTTTCATTTTAGTTATTTTAGTTATTACGTGTTTTCATTTCCTACAACTGATTAGATATTAACACAAGAAATGTTGTCGTACGTTGTATAATAATTCATAGATGCTGCGCTGGGGGTTCGATCCTCCGAGCAGATACGGTGTGGCATGGCAGTTGCTTTCAAGGGATTTGAGTCCATTGGACTAGGGAAACCTTTCTTTCTCGTACCGAATAGAAAATTAATACCTACATAATTAATGTGTGCATTAAAAAATATTTAAAAATATAATTAACTAGTCAAATTGGTAAATTTTGGGAAAATTGTGGCTTAATGTGCTCAAACGAGGAAGACACACTGCACTGTTTCGACTGTTTGGTTGGTTCCCAGAGTCCATTGCATTGCATTGCTTTCATTGATAGAGTGAAAAGAGTGAAAGTCGACACTACAGGGCGAGACGAGGAGTACAAACCACTTGTACGTGTTGTTTATGCTGTATGTATCAAATCAAACCAGATTTTTACACTAAAAACTTTACACAATCATTTCCTTTACTATTTTCCATGAACGCCTTATCAATTTCGTTTATTTTAATATTTAAAAAAACGTTAACATCAGTACGTACATGAGATTCTGTAAGGATAAGGATACTGAGTGGATGAGTGGAACTACGAATATTCTATGTACAGGGTGGATAATCTTCTATTCACCCAAAAATGCCTTTCAAACAATTCAAATTTTTCTAAAGTGAACGTTCAAGTTCCATTTGACATAAAGAGTCCAAATTGTAGCTTTAAAAACAAGAGCAAAGCGGCAAGGACTGCTTACGAACCCCAATGCACCTGCAATGATTTAGTAGCATGTATTTACAATCGCCCTGTGTACGTAACGTAGTAGTAGTACGGATGATGGTATGCATGAATGGAATGGTGAAAGTTTTGTGTAGCTGCATGTGAAATGCAAGCAAAGCACAAGCAAAAGACAAGGTCGTATTTTTGGGAAAGCCAGATGACGGAAAAATCGAATATAATTAAATTACGACCGTGTACTTCGATCGGGGTTTGTGACTACTAATAAATGAGTTAAATTCACGAGCGGATGTAATGAAGGACTTCAATTTCAAAGCAATGGCAATGGCACGGATTTCCCTGTCTGTCCCAGCTTTACTTCTGCACTACACTACTACTGCACTGTGATGTGATGGTGAAAGCTGATGAGCTAGCGCCCAGAGGTTTAATTAATAATTCCTCACATGGATTGAATTGGGTGTTTTATAATTTACAATGGTCAATGGAAGAAGGGTTCCAAAGAACAATGGGACATTCAGGGTCTGCGTCTGTGAGTTGTTACAGGGCCGGATTTTTATCGGAGGATGTAAACTAAAGCCCGTCAGATTAATTTATTCGCGTTGTACTTATCATCAGCTTCTGATAAATCCGAACCCGGGTATGTTCGTCGTGTCTGGTTTTTGACAAAATCGGGATTTGTCGACTTCGCCCGAGATACGCTTGTACAAAAAATTGTACAGGCCGAATTCGAATCTGATTTCGGCTAGGTCTCCCAGCTTCGGGCGAAAGTTCTGGAATCCGGGGCAATGGCGGAAATCGGATCACCTGGAACGAATGGTTCAATTTTCCGCTTACCCGTATTTTCGGGGCGGTGTGACTCTTGAAAAGTAGGCCAGTCCGTGTGTCTCTAGTTTTTATCAGTCTGTTTAGCTCACAAAATTCGAACTGAGATTTTCATCGGACGTTATCGGATAATTCTTTCATCTTGCAGCCAGAGCTACTTAACATTATTTAGATTGAGTCTGAATATGGGACATGAACGAAAAACTAAAGCGAGTCTAAATCATTATTGAAATAATTGTATTTTAATTGTCACGTCTCTGAATAATTCCCAGAAAAGGAAAGGCTTGAAGGAAGTAACACATGTCCGTGTCATTTCCACCCCAGACGACATCCTTCTGGCATAATAAAGCACACTTACTCTGAGAC
Source organism: Protaphorura tricampata (assembly GCA_034698835.1). Lineage (NCBI taxonomy): Eukaryota > Metazoa > Arthropoda > Collembola > Poduromorpha > Onychiuridae > Protaphorura > Protaphorura tricampata. Next base: position 4,635 of record JAQGCB010002841.1, on the reverse strand, counting down.
TTCATGCACACACAATATACAAATACAAAACATGCAAGTAATCCATTTCCATTTTGATTTCTATTGTGGTTAAAAGTCCAGGGATCAGAATCCTGAATCAGAATCAGAAAATACTCCCTTCAAATTCATCTGTTCTCTTTTAGTGGTGGTGAATGCGTAGTACACACAACACAGCAGTATAATGTACAACAGTCCTCCGTGTTATGTTATACTATAAACTTTATATCTGACAAAAGATTATGACAATCAATATTTTAGTAGGGGCCCAAAAACTACAACTACTACAACTCGTCGCGTACTATTTTCCCCCCATTGCATTGCATTACTATTATTCTCATCTACTTCTCGCGTTCGCGTAATAACACTTCCCTGGGCAAAATTTCTACTTTCTAGCATTAAAAACCGCCTAGTTCGTAGTCAAGTCTTGAAATGAAAGTTAGGTTTTAGATTTTACTCTGATCACCCGGTGCGCAGCAACCCGTCGCCCTAACCAGAATTTTGTTCATCATTATTTTATATACAACAGAATATTACAGGCTCTTCCATTTGCGTTGCTAGCTAGAAAACTATACATAGGGAAGAGACTCTTAAAAAAACCCGTTTTTTTATCACCATCAAAAACCCTTTGACTACAACTACATTTACAACAAGGATCGACATAACAGTACACAGGGCCTAACTATAACCACGAGACTACGAATACCCGTGTGTAGTAGTGTCTCCGTCCGTCCAACCTCGGATTATGTTTTTTAACTCTCTTTCAAATGATCTTCTTTGTGCATAGAATCAGAATCATCTTACTAGCTATTTCTGAGTCGTCCAACTTTTAGTTTTAAACAAAATAATACAATAGAAGTATAGTACGAAAACGAAGTACCCTGGGCATGACTGACTACGTATATACGTTTGTATGTATATTGTATATAAATACACCTAACCATTAACATTAGCCATCCATTCACCAAAGCAATAGCAATAAGCAATCTCTCCCCCATTATAAAATTATATCCACCTTGACAACGAAAGGGTTTAATTACTCCGGTTCTCAGTGCCAGGGAAGGCACGGCATGGCACGGTAATACATTCTTTCTGTATGGACCGTATAAAATAACACATAAAAACAATACTATGTTGTAGGCAGGCAATGTGTGTATTTGGTCTAGGTCATATGTACGCAGCCTGGGGTATTTTACATTGCCTAATTATGATCACAGTGTGTGATATTCATTACTGCAAAATCAAAATTACCATTGTGTTGGTCAATTGTACAATCTTAAAACCATTTAGCCGCTTTCTCTGCTATTTGTAAGTTCCTTAGGCCATATTCGCTATGTCAAGAATGACTAGGCCATGTGTATTATTGCCTAGACCACATGTGCTTAGCTTTGATCATTCCATACGGAAAATCACGTTTAGGCAGTTTTGACACTCTGAGCACAGCAGGGCTACAATTCACACATAAATCCCAAATAATGTAGGGAGCCTAGAACATGCATAAGACACAAGCAGAGCAAGCACAGACACCTAATTACAATGGAACCTCAGCAATTAATCTTTCGATTTGCTTTATTAAAGTCAGAATAGAATATTTGTAGTCTACGGAGAATAAATTCAGGGTTGCAACACAACACATCCGAGCATTTGTCTTTGATACTAATAATCATGAGTGTGTATAAATAAAAGGACATATGCAATGCATATATAAAGTACAAGGCCCCCAAAAAAATTCATCCTTTAACATTATAAATTTAGGTTTTCTTCGGTGTATGAAGATTTTAAAGGATGCTTTAGAATCGTCTGAAAACAAGCCGGTTCTACGGACACGGACCGACGGATCGACCATGATGACACTCACAAAAAAACAGGATGAAAAATATGTGTTAAATATAGCTGAAGCTAAAGTTCCATTACATTATACATACGTTACGTTACTTTTACATTACATTAAAACTCAGTCAGTCCGTATTATATATAACTCGGAACGTAGTAACGTAACGTAATGTAATGTAACATAATGTTATAATGATGAAGATGATGCAAGGAGTAAGAAATGTAAGAATGTTTCCCCTCTTTAAGACTCTAAAGATGGGAAGAAGATCAGAACACTTTTTTCTAACTATAATGACGATGAAATGAAGCTCAGGAATGCACGACGTTCACGTTGTTCCCCTGTTGTAAAGTAAAGTATTATTACCTAAAGGTAGTAAGTGGATAATAAAAAATCATTCCAGGATTTTTCATGACACATCTATATCCATATGTTGCAGTTCAAGTCTATTTTCATACTTAACCGAAATAATGCATTTGTCTCTCCGATTCCTGGGATTTGACTTCAAATATATACGAACTTGGATTTGGAAGTGGACTTCAAATTTTGGATTTAGTTTCATGTAAATCTTATAGTAATATAATGAGGGATCATTTAGGAATTGCGTCTGGAACAGAATCTCTTGGGGTACCAATAAAAATAACTTCAGATTTTACAAATACTAGCATTTGTCCAATTAGCAAATATTCGTCAATGGAGTTAAAATCAGAACAACTGAAAGTAATGTTAAAAGTGCATCTGTACGGAGCCAAATACGTACCCAATAAAGCACGAGTTGATATGCGAAATCCAGAATAATTTCTTTACTTTAGCGGGATAGCTAGCTATTGTCTGCAGATTGAGTTCAAAAACCTGGATTTGCCGAGATAAACGACAGATTTATGAACTTGTGCATTTCCTGTTCCTGCTCCAGACCACGGACATAAGAAACGGCACAACCTAGATAATGTCGCTGATAAATTATTTTGGCCTGATAATGCACAGTGACAAGTAATATGTCCGGCACAAACCAGCACCCTCTATCATTGAATTCCTGGAATATTTGCTATAAACAGAATCTTTGTTCAGAACAGTTGAGAAGAATGGCTACACATTTTATGCGTAAAATTCGACATTTTATTTATGAAGGACAATAAGGTAATAAGATCAGTAATTTGGTAGAAAATGCGACCATTTTGATTTTCCGAAAATTCGGAAATTTGGAGTACATGCGCATAGACCGCAACATATAAGCTAAACTTTATTCATGTAACAACGTAAAGTAACTTAATGCCCACGCCATGAATTGCAGTCTAGCCGTCGGTTCGGTTCCAACTTCCATTCCAAGTGTAACATTAAATAAAATCCACAAAAGTTTTAGCTTTCCATAATTAGTTTAACGCCGCAAAAAGCTATGGTTGTTTCCAACACCCACCACCCACCCCACCTACATTAATGTTTGCTTTCATTTGCTATCGTTATATTATATTTTTTTTCTTCCTTTTACAACTCTAAGTCTAAGATGGATCGATGTTGACGAAGAGGGGAGAAATTGTTTCTAAATTCGAATGAGAGTTAAGGGATAACATGAAAAGGAAAAAGTTGGGTTGATCAAGGGCATTAAGACCTTTTATAACAACACCTTTTGAAAATTATAAGGTAATGGCAATGGCACTGGTACTACTTGGGTCGTTCAAACTTATGTTATACTTAATACTAATACACAAATATACAATAGTCACGACAAACGCCACACAGCAATGAACTCTCCCACACTTCAATAGCATGAACATTAATATTACACATCTCCGCTGTCCAGGTGTTCCTTAATCAAATATAAAATATTCAACGGGTGAGTGGTTAGTCGTTGGGTTAAAAATCATTGTAACCATACAGAAAATAAATTGATAATCTTGGAATTTGTATTTGTGAAGCATTGCATATTCCATTTATTATTCACCAGGGTCAGGGTCAGGGATTATTAGCTGAGTTCTGGCATACAATTTATTCACAAAAAAATTGAATTGGTAACTATAAATTATTAGTTTATAATTCTCTACGCATGAGTCCGAGTGAATTGAATATAATTAAAATTCCCAAAGCACCAGTATTTTCTTCGCATCAAATAAATCAATGTGGATGTCTAATGATAGCTGATTATAATGAAGGGATGCATTATATAATGAAAATCGAATTAAGAATAATTGTACATTGCATAGTGACTAAAACAAATATCCTTTGTGGACATTTGCTTACATGTAATTGCAACAATTCAACATAAAATATACTTTCCCCAGTAAAATAATAAGACACAATTATTTAAGCTCTGCGGTGGTAGATGAAGATGGCGAACTAGCCGCACCACCACTAGCGCCACCACTTTGGGAATTCATTGCTTTCTCCATGTCAATCAATTGCTTTCTTAACTTGAGAGCTTGTCGCTTCAATTCCTTTTCTTTTTCTTTCATCTCACTGATGGCTGACCAGGTTTCCTTGGTCGAACTTTGGTCAACCACCCAACGGAGGAACAGACCAGACCAAAGCGACTATATTCAATATAAAGAAGACAAACACTTAAAAAGTCTTTCTGAAATTAAATCAGTCAGTATTATGCATTAGTAGATCATGCAGCGAGTGATGGCGTTGGCCTGCGCTGTCCGACGCCGTCGCCATCTTACCCGGGAAAGGCGCCACTTGAAATAAAATTGGCCTTCACAGATAATGAGAGTAAAAAGTGAACCGGGATTTTTATGCGAGGCCGCCTTTCGATTGTAGAGCCAACATTACAACTGTCAACGGCGACAAAGGCAAGGCGTGAAACAGGACAA
>JAQGCB010002840.1:0-10746 GCA_034698835.1 Protaphorura tricampata | reverse complement strand
TATATTAAACTTTCTCTTTATTGGACACATTTTGGTACATTTTTCGAGTTCGGTATATAGAGAGTCCACTGTATATACAATCTTGTACAGAAAATTTAGTTTAGCACCAACGAGGTTCGGCTCAGAAATTTTAATGGTGGAAAAAAATAGCGTCAACAAACATGTGTCATATGCTGATTTTACCCAAAATAATTGGCCAAATAAAATACCGGACTCTCAGCCTATATTTAGAAATTAAAAATTTTATTTCGGTTTGTCCAAATCTGGACCACCCTGACCAAACTGTAGAGCAAAATAGTATGAATCCCCCTAAAGACATTTTCACTCAATCCACAATCCACAAACACACGACATGCCCTACATTTTTACACAGTGCATTATCTCCACCGCTTTTTCCATACATACAGACTCGTCCTCAGAAAATAAGGATTTAATACGTACGAGATTGAAGTTTCTTCCCACTCTCGTCAAATTTATGTTTAAAGAATTGGATGTGACACGCTGCGCTGAGGCACACCACCACATTGGCCGCCGATCCGACGACGACGACTCGTTTCACTTTCATCTTGAGTAAATTACTTTTTTTTTAGTAGATTCAAAAGGAAAATAGAGCAGAACAGAACACTCAACGGAATGCATTGTGAATGTAAAATTTTGTACAGGCGGTAGGGAAAGCTCAATGGAGAAAGTTAAGAAGAAGAAAAAAAAAATCCGCCAGTGTTAGATTTACTATTGGATCTCGAATTTTTCTTTACGGACATTTTTTTAAGACGACATAAAATTTTGAACTTAAATTTTGATCGAATCAGATATGTACGTACTTCTCTGAAAAACCCAGGGAATTCTGCATGCATGTAAGAAATGGCGATAGCGTTGGAGCCCGTTCGAACGCTGGATTTCTAAATGAAAATAAATGACATCATTCTCCCATAAATAAAAGTGTTTTACGTACACACTGTACGTTCATCCATCAATCCCCCCCAAACGATTACTCTCCTTAATTAATGAATTGATTGTCAAAGCAAAGTTAGTTTTTACACTTGACGTATACATTTCCATTTCTATTCCACATTCCTTTGAGTTTATAACAAGAAAAGCAAAAAGCAACAGGTTAGTTTTTTTTTGTACACATCACGTAATACACACACATAAGGAATGAATGAATGAATGAATTGCACACACAGATAATATAAATGTTTGGAACTCAAACTCAACGTACAAACTGGCGAACTGGCACAACACAATGCAATGGCTTTAGCTCCCGGAACAATTTCTTTCCATTTTTTTCCAGTTTCTTTTCTTCTGTAAAAACCGAAGCCAAAAAGGCAGCGAAGCGAGAAAATTTAATACACATACACAGCATAGCTTGTATGATAGGAAGTACAATGTCCAGAGTACAGAGTTCAGGGTGTGTCAGAGGCAAGGACGCCATCGATCGCCAAATTTGGCCAGAGTACACGGGAAGCGAGGATTCGAAGAATCATTTTGCCCACATTTAATACTGGGAGAGCCAATAATACTTGTGAACCACCCTGTACTGCCCAGTACAATAAAGTCTTGTCTAGTGAAGGGTTTTGTCTGATAAAAAAAGGAATGATTGATGGCGGCCGTTTAGTTTGGGGATCAGCAGAGCCGCCGTTTTCGTTTTCGTCGTCGTCGCTGAATCTGCCGTACACAACGTCTTGGACTCAAATAATGGAGTGAGAATGAGAATCGTCCCATAAGCAGCCGTAAAGGGCTAAATGGACATTGGATTATATCTCATCATTTTTGACAATAGAATCCACATAATACTGGCCAAAATACAGACAAAACTTCCAGCCCAAGCTAATTGGAGTGACCATCCATGGAATATAACACGGGCTGATTGAAATTCATGATGAGTCGTAATGAGTTGAGTCCAAACGTCCAAAGGTTCAGAATCATTCCGATTTTTATGTTTTAAATGTACGATTGTAAGGGTAAAGAGGGCAAAGGTTGCGGAGAGGATGTACAGAACACCTGTGACGAGGACGGCGCTGATTTGTCGACGTAGAGTACCAAATAAACCTACGGGGATGGCTGCTCCTTGGAGTATTAGACATACGTAGGCACATGCTATCGCCAAATTTTGCATTCCTGGCAAAAAAAATTAACAAATTGTAATTAGTCGAAATTCAGACCCAAAAATTCCATATTTTTTAAAATATACTTGGCGAAACTTGGCAGAATTTCGAAGACTTCTCTTACATATCGATTAGAACAAAATTGGCCAAGATTTCGACATCAATTTCGTATGATTACATTAATGGCCATAGTTTGGATACTGCGGATCCTCACGATAAAATGGAATTGGCAATATCCCAGCCTCAGCCTCAGCCATAACAATAATTTAGTGTTACGATTACGTACAGGTAATGCTGTAATGTTCAATTCCACACCGTTTAATTTTAAGGGATTTACGAAGAGACTTACGATGCTGCCAAGATGCGCGGACCTCTGTGGGTCTTGAAGGTCTGTCGGGTTGGAGATGATCCACACAGTGAGGTTTCTCGTATCCTCTTTCTACGAGCTCCGTAAACTCAATTTCTGAAAGTTAAGCAAGAAAAGAGAATCCAAAATTTAATTTCCTTCCTTTTTCCGCATTCAGACTTCGTACATTGTGTTTGTGTATCTAATGTTATTTGTTTTTGTTATAGGCATTTAATTTGATTATCCCATTCCCAGATAACACGCCACTCTTCATTTTTCTCTGTCAGTCGGAATTTAATTGATAAATGGTTTATTTGAACATTTCTCCTAATTTCCGCTCCAACATTCAATCAAGATAGGATGGGAAGAGGCCATTATGAAAATAAAGAAGAAACCATGCGGGAATCGAACCCCGCAGCAGCTACAGCAAATCGGCAAGGGAAACCCCGTACGCACGCGTACCATTATGCTACGACACCATATTGAATTACAATCCCATGATACTCCTAGTCGACGATCCGAATTTTGGAGAAAGACGACAACACAATTCTTCAATTCAAATGATTATGAATTCGAAATGCCGTAGTCATAGTGCACATGTGTCATGTGTACATACATTTTATAAAGTGACAACTTCATAATTCCCATTCTGGGAATTAAATTTACTCATTCTTATTCCGTCGAAATGACAATGCATATGTTCAGAAAATGTATCGTATCTTCGTATCGCGTATTTTACGTACGTACGTACGTACTATGTGTATGGGTATGCTACTGAAACGAAAATTGTGCATAGCCATGGGCGAATAAACTACCGCGGCACCACATTACATGAGCACACCCGAAAGAACTCATAAATATCAAAAGACTAACCCCACGCATAAGTCGGGTTGACATGAAAGTAGTTTAGGATTAAATTGGAGAAGAACGAAGGGAAAGTAGCGTTTGTGTCTTAGCAAGGGAACCAAACCAAGATGTTTCTTACAAAAGTATTATATATTCTGTGTATCAGAATTTAGAACAGAAAAGCTCTCACATTAATGTCTAAAATCTTATCCGCCAGGCCGAGGAATCGAACCCGGTACTAAAACGAAGCCGCAGGGATAGACTTGTACCACTACGCTACGTGATCGCTGCTTCAGAGAAAGATGCTTCATACCTTACGGTGAATCTCAATGAAGGTGTGTATACAATGGACTCTCTATATACCGAACTCGAAAAATGCATCAAAATGTGTCTAATAAAGAGAAAGTTTAATATACAGAAAATGGAATAGCAAAGAAGTGTATGCAAAGGGAGTTCTTGCGTTCCTGACATCCTGGTCGGTATAGAGAGGTGTACGATATAGGGGAGGTTGATATATAGAGATTCCACTGTACATATTTGATGATTCCTTAAGAATCTGAACAAACCATTCCCTTGTGCCAAGGAATGCCATGCCATAACATGAACGTAAAAAGTAAACCCGGGGCTCTTCCAGGTAGGGTATGGTATATACACTCAGCCCCAATTTCCCAAGGTTGGTTGGTTCACCGTATAAATATTTAAAAAGAGAACAACTACGTGTTTCCTGTGCTGTGTGACAAAGGTTTTTTTCAAAAGTGGATGACAGGTTCAGTGGTTTCGTCCAAAGGATCTGGGCTGGGACTGTGGACTGTGACTCACGGCGCGGCGTCGTCGGCGGAATCGATTTTCAAGACTAAGCACGCCGCACGGATGCAACAGCGCCAGGAAATACGGCGACGCCCAGGTCGCGGTTTCCTTAATATTTAATTAAAATTACCCGCCCATTTCTGCACGGCATTGCACAGCACAGCAATTGATGGTTGGAAAGGAATATTCCCTAGAGCCTCGGAGCTTAACCCATTTCACTCTAAAATCTTTTTGACGTTGATGGACTTCTAATGGGAAATGATAGGGGAAGGTAGCGTGGGGGGAGAGGAGAGAGTGAAGTGTGCCAAGTGCCATAAAAATGAGTATAAAACGCTTAGATTTCTCACTAGCAAAAGGAAATGTCTGTCAATCACACTTTACAAAAAAATATGACACTACGGAAAACTGAATCAACTAGACCCTTAAAAAAGACACACAATTTCCTTAGGTGCAGGTGCAGGTTTTCTATAGATAACGACCCGAATTTCATAAATGTCATTCACTGTCACCATTTAGGCATGAATAATTATAATCGAGTCTTTCTCCTCAATGCAATATGGGTTGGGTATGCACACATTTGGCTTAAGGAGGGTACCCCTAGTAGTAAGCAAGCTTTATTTACCATTTGTCACTATGCTTTGTGACTTTCACTATGTGGTGAAAGTCAACTTTCACCGAATTGAACAAAATAAGGAATATCTCTAAAGAAAAATTTTATCATGCTACTTGATGTACCTTCGATGTGGTAAATGGGAAACAAATACAGTAAATGACTGAATAACCGCCGGGGCTTCTATAGACGCCGAGCTCTGAAAAATTCCGGGTTTAGTCTTATGTATTCCCACTGATTTAAACGGCAGGGATCGAATAGAGGCCGGAACAAAAAGTTCGAATAATTAAACTCCCGGGCGCTTAATCAGTTATATACGGTAGACGTGCCATATCTTACAGCAAATGTCAATAACATTACGTTCCAAGAAACTGGGCCTCGAGGGCAAGAGGGCGAGATAAATTTCTGTGGAAAAACTTTCAATCCTATGCCATGCCATGTCATTCCAATTTTTCCAAGTAAATTAAATTAAAACTCTGGGATTCCGGAAATGAAAGTACGGGTGAGACGTTCAAATCTTGAAAACCAAACAAAAGAAAAATGTTATTCACTTTTAGTGGGGGTGAGCAGTCAGCAGTGGCAGTGCATGGTTTTTGAGAGAGAGACTTGAGATAAAATTCCCGGAAACTAGTTCTTTGATGTATGAGTGCACTCTGGAAAGCAAAGGAATTCGGCTATGTTCATATTCCAACAATTCCAACACAGACTTTCCCATGACTTCCAACTTTTCGTTCCCTTCTGGAATCTCACTCTGACTCTTTTTAGAAATCTCTTCAAAAGTAATACGATTAAGTGAAGCCCTCGCCTCTGCCACTGTGCTGTGTACTCCGGAACCATTACCACTACGACGCGATGGTCCTCAGAAGTTGGAAGTGTAGAAAGTTTTTGAGTTCTAAAATTTTCCTCTCTCTCTCTCTCTCTTTTGACATAATTGTGTTAATATTCAGTAGTAATTTAATTTTTGAGGACGGGACGCGAGCGGCAGTGGCAGCGGACGAGACTAATGCAACCCAGTGCGCCGTCCTGTGTTCATGACCCGTCGGCCGTCGACGTCACTTCAAATTTAGAATGTATGTCCTCAAGTCTCTCAAACAAATGAATGGATGACTAGACACATTAACAGAAAAGGAGGAACTCCATTTTCTAGACACAAAAACTAATGTATGGCAATTTAAAAAGTTTTCTGCTTTGCTGGATGCATGGAATTAATACAGTGTACGTACGTACTATACGAGAGTTGGGCCAAAATTACCATAAAAAATTTAAAAACTTTTTTTATTGTTTAATTACTTGCGCCTTTGCGTTGATCCTTGCAGTGCAGTTCAGTTTTACTGTGCTTGCTTTGCTTTGAAGAAAAAAGTCACCTCATTTATACCAATTCTGTCCTGAACAGACTGTCACAACCAATAGAAATAAATGTGAAGCAATGGGTGTGTACTTTGCCATGGAAAAAAAATAACGATCAAAAAAATTTCATGTACCTATGTATATATTTTTGAAAAAAACTTAACTTTTCTTTCTTTCTTACGTAGCTCAATAAAAATTGGGAAACTTTTCGCGTGTGCCTGCTCGTGCCGTGCCATCAAAGAAAAGAAAAAAAGTTTTGAGAGAGTTACTGAACAAGTATTACAATAATAATATTCACAATCATTCTGAACTTTGAATTGGAATGACCTGAATGTGATGGAAACTGTAAAGATCAGACAGATTTGATCTTCCGAGACGGCAAACGGCAAACGCCAACGCCAAATGCCCACGCTTTCCGGTTTTCTATGTATGCATTTATTTGAATGAACCAAGTTTTACCATTTTCCGGACACGACACAGCACCGTTTCCGGAATCAGATGCTTTTTTATTCTGTACTTATACTCATATGATGTTAAAAAATTGTGGGTTTTTTTCCCATAAGGGTTTTTTCCCATAAGGGTTTTTCCGATTAGGGTTTTTCCGATTAGGGTTTTTTCCCGTAAGTTTTTTTTTCATCTCCATTCCCTAGGCAAATTATAAGTCATGGGAGAAATGGGCGTTGTCTTTCTTATACTTATATGATGTTAAAGGAATTGTGTATTGGTTCTTCCCATAAAGGTTTCTTCCCATAAGACTTTTTTCCCATAAGGGTTTTTTCCCATAAGGGTTTTTTCCCGTAAAGGTTCTTTCCCGAAAAATTTTTCAACTCCATTCCTTAAGCAAATTATAAGTCGTGCGAGAAATTGGTGTTGTCTAATTTCATCCTTCACTAGAAATTAATATGCTCGACGCCTGTTATTTTCGACGGTTGAAAATTGCAAGGGAATTCCAAAGAACTCTACTTGTTCTTCTTCTAGCAATTCCATTAAGTACACGGTTTCCATGTCTTCCGTGCGTCACATTCCCGCAGTGGGAGTCAGTCAGTCATCTTGGTTTCTCTCCGACTTTATCATTACCAACTGTTTATTTTGGAGTTGACATTATTCGCAAAGACAGAATAAACAAAACAAAAAAACTCAAGGCGAGGTTTTTGGGACGAGACGCCGTCAAGTCGTCGTCGTCGTCAGTCGTCCGCGTCACACATGACAATTCTTCAGAGCTTCTTGAGAACAACATACATATTCTACAGGGTTTCACATATGCACTGTAGTATTGCTCCGGAATTCATGTCTATGAAAAAATAGTCATCAATTTCAATAATTGCATTGTACGGCTTTGCCAATATATACAGGGTACCCTCCACACAGAAAATTGAGTAACCTAAGTTGTCAAGCCTTACATTGTTCCATAGAAAACGTCGTCTTCCTTCCTACTCATACAATGTACAGTATTATTATGTTCACTCAAATACTACTCAGAATAATAGGGAATGACATTGGTTGCCTGTCCGGATCGGAGTAGTCGTAAGTAGTAAAAGCACTTCTACTCCTCTGCCACGGATTAATATATAATAATGCCCGGGTAGCAGCCAGCAGCGGAACACTCACTCACTCACTCACAAATCCTACGCAGTAAGTTTTACCCGGACAAGTAAATAAGGGAACCAACACACAGAACCAAACCAAACCAACCTGTACTGTACGTAACTATAATGTAATAAGTACTTTGGCTTAAGAGAATCTTAACAGGGGAACAATTTTTCCAGGTAAAAAAAATAAAGCTCTAAAATCCATTGGGGATTTTAGACAATTTGGTACATTTTTCTTTTGTAGACGATTTTCCTTGCTCAGTACGGTAATTATGACTTCGGAGTAATTTTTCCGTACATGAAAAATCATTCCCTTGTGAAATAAGAACTTATGAAGGGTTTCTGGACGTACATCCAGACAAGCCTTCGAAATTTTATCCTTAGTAAATAAAGAAAGAAAGTTGGACGTGGAACTCGGAAGGATTTTCACCAATACATACATGTACATGTACAGTACAGTATTTATTTACCGTAAGTCGTGTAAGCAGTGCGAAAACGCTGCAGCTGAAAGCGTTAAGGATAAAAAGCGAATGAAAAATGAGACATGCCCCTCCCTCTCCATTGGAAGGAAATTGGGTTTCAAAACCCTGTACTACGTGTACAATGCCAAGATAAATGCTTTCCTCCTCACCTTACTCTGATTTCACCAATCGTTTATAACTTCAAATTGGCTACGTGACGAGACCCACGCCCCAGTCACAGCTACAGCCACATAGTTCTTTGAAGTCAAAGTCGAACTACTTATCCGTTAAACGGTAACGATATGATGATACTCACACTCGGCAGGCACTCCCAGAAAGTCAAGTCAAACCAATTTTCATGTTCGTTTATTTATATAATTGGAATTTTATTCGACAAATGCGTGCGTGGCCTTTCCCTTGCACTTACTTGCCTACATTTTATTTAGTTGCATATGCATATTATATTTAGGTGTTATGCATGGCCAAAATCGAACTGATAAAATTATGGCATATACGCTAAGTTCTAAAAAAAGTACACTGATTAATTGACTGACATAGCCGAGGCAGGCTGAATCAAACATCATGTATATTTCGTGTGTATTTTTGCGAGTTGCTTCCCATTTGGTCTAGGGATTTACATATTAATTATGTAGTCACCCTAGTAGTAGGAAATAACCAGTGGAGAAAAACCTCAAAGCAACCCGGGGGAGAGGAGGTCCGAGGATTTGAACTCCAGCACAGCGAGGGCGATCTGTACACCTGTACCACTACGCCACGATAGACTTGTATTTTTATTTGAGTTTCTTAATAAAAATGGGGGAAGGTGGCCTTACTATTTGAGAGAAATTCGGCACAAGGTTTGAGCATCTCTAACCGGCTTGTGCCAATTAATTTGTCTTTTTTATTGCAGCAATCCTATCATATATACACAATTATGTGTACACTATAGAAAATACACGCTGGACGTACGTGTCCGATAGCGTACTCTCTCAATACACTGGGTCAAATTGTATAAAATCATGTATATATAAGATATTAGATACGTACCGTACGCTGAAAACGGTTATTGTTACTACGTATTCTCTCCAAAGTATGGTCATTCAGTGTCCAAATGACACACTGTCCTGAAGGACTTAATGTGCAAATGTCCAATTCCAAGTGTCAAAATACTAATAATACTAATGATAAATCTGTACTTTTCTCCCATTTCAAACCCCCAAATCCTCATTTTAACTTGGAATGGAAATTTCTGACCAATGATAGTATTTCACGGGATTTTCATTCCTTACACTTCCACTTCCAAGTTCTCTCTGCCCTCTGTCATGATTTATGTGCTTATACATTTGAGTCCACTTTCCTTCCCATTCCTTGTAGGGAATTAAATTGGTCTTCCACAGGACTACATTACATGGAAGGAAATGGACTTCCAGACCTCGACCCGGCCAACCCGAGTGGTACGTACAAATGCGTGCGTGCTTTCTTTGACATTTTCTAAAAAACATTTCCATTACATGATCAAGTAAAGAAACTAATTCCTTTTACGGAGGAAAGAGCAGGTTTTACAGAGTGGGAGGTACAATGGACAGATGTGATTACATTAGTTTGTAGGGTCCCTCAAAAAAAGGTATAAAAATTCTAAAGACATAGAGACAGGTCTACTATATGGCGTAATGGTGTGGGTACAGGTGTACAGATCGCTCTCGCTGTGCTGGGGTTCAATTCCTCGGACCTGCTCTTCCCCGGGTTGCTTTACAGAGGTTTCTCTCCACAGGTTTTTCCTACTACTAGGGTAACTACATAATTAATATGTAAATCCCTGGGCCAATGGGATGCAACTCGCAAAACGACACATCAAATGCACAAGATGTTTGATTCAGCCTCGGCTATGTCAATTAATCCGTGTATTTTTTAAAGTCTAAAGACCTTGGGGAAGAAAAGTTATGAGGGACCCTGTCCTGTACATAGTGCACTGGCACTCTCGTCTTAAACTACTCAAAATTAGTGCACTACGTAAGCGAGAAAACAGACGAAAGCAGAAAAGAACAGAAGCAGCACTCAAATTCTAATTCTATACGACATCCGCTCGTCCTTTACTAAGGACAACGTTTACGTACGTAAGTTTGTTCATTCCCGGGATAATTTTTGTAATTCTCTATTCGTGTGTTCACGGGAGGGAAATTAGGTCTTTTAAATGCTAATGAATACATCTCCGCTCCGATTAATGGGTCTTTGATTGAGTTGAAGGCGGAACGGGTTCTGTTCATTACACACGTTTTCTTCTTCTCTATTCTGTTCTAGCTCTATTTCTAACTGAAATTCTGCTGAATTGCTTGCGTAAACGACAAACCGAAATCTCATTTACGCAACAGGAAGCCTCATCTGCCATGCTAATTAATTTTTACGTGCTTGGAAATTTTTAATGGACGTTTCCAAATAGTCTCTCTGGGTACAAATTGTCCAGGTCACGTACGTATTTCTGGTAGAGGAAATTATAATTTGCATTTTGGAGAGGAAAACCCCTTAGGAAAATATCGAATGACACTGTCGTCTAAAAATCAGGCATCTGTGCAAGGCCCCGGAATCGAACCCAACTCAGGAAAACGAGAAAGACAGACTTCTGCTACTATGTTACGAT
>JAQGCB010002839.1:0-10747 GCA_034698835.1 Protaphorura tricampata | reverse complement strand
AACCACGGTGTTGGTGACTTCTAGAGAATTTTCACGAGGTTCCCTTTCCCCATAAGTTATGCCTTAGCTCGGCCGAGGTTTAGTTCAAATTTGGTCAATTTCTTATATTTTTGACTTTTGAAATATAAGAAGGACTAAAATTAAAATATTTTCATTAGGTTTTTGCAGTCAGATCAGGCGGTGCTACAGGGGTGGTCGTCAAAGGTCCTAAAGAACGCCTCAACTGTACATTTCGGATGGAGGACAAAGGTGCTGTACTTTCAATAAAATTTTCACCTGACCAAAAAATCCTGGCTGTTCAACGATCATCACATTCAGTGGTAATTCAGTTGTTTAATGTCCGACGGTCGGGTGTGTGTGTCACATTTTTTAATGATTAGTATTCTTATTTTTGAATTTGACTTGATTTTCAACAGGAGTTCATGAACTTCACAGCCGGGACAGAGAATTTATTTGAGTACTCACAAACGACGAAAAATAAAAATGCAAGCATTCTTGGGTTTAGCTTCATTTGTCCCAATGAAATTCTCTTCATCACAAAATTGGGTCTTGAGTTGTTTCAGGTATCCGAATAAGTTAAAATTACAGAATGCTCTGTTGTTAATATTTCAATATACATAGTTATATCATCTCCATTACGAAGTTGAATTTGAATTAATTTCTATCTAGATATATCCGGAAAAGCGAATGCTCAAATTTATGAAAAACGTTTCCATCAATGTAGACTGGTTTCAACATTCCCCAGAGAGCAATATTTTAGTGATATTGACTACGGGTGGTGTCCTCCAACCTTTCCAAATTCGACCAGGAAATATTTATAAATTCCCGAAACTCGACAGTAAGCAAATGCACGATTTAAATACGCTGTGAACTTGTATTGATTGCTCTGTTTTAATTTTTGATTGATTTCTGTGTAGTTGACGTTGCCAGTCTTCCTAGAAGTTCGAGTGGGCGTCAGGGTGTGTCCGAACGAGACGTGACGATAGTGTCTTTGTATAATCTGACGACAGTTTTAATTTTACGTCATAAACCGAAGGTTACCACTGCGAGCGGAGCTGAAGTCGATGTCTATATTTTAAATAAGTACGTCTGCAATCCGAATTCGAATCTAATCTAATTGGAAACTACTAAAATTTTTGAATTTCTTAATTGTTATTGCTTTCTTTTGTTTGGTCAGGGATAGCAGTACATCCAAGTCACACGTACTCAAATTGGACACAAGTGGCAGATTTGCTATAAATGTGATTGATAATTTAATTATTGTTCATCACCAGGCGTCTAAGGTACTCGCTTCGATTCGAGTTATATATGCCTAGAAATTATACAAATGCCTACAATAGGAGAACTAACGATTTTTTTTTAAATTCTGATTCTAGACATCAATGCTATTTGATATTCGGCTGAGCGGAGGTTCTGACGGGTACGCAACTTACCACCAACCAGTCGTAGTGGCCATGCCGATTAAACCCTTCAAATTAAAACTTGCCATGGTTCCTGTCCTTCCGATCGGAGAGAAACCAGAAGTGGATTGCGAACTCTGTAAGTTATTTCAATTTTAATTGTACGTTAGAACTCTGAGTTTTTAAAATAAATATCAATTCATTTGATTTTGATTATTTTAATCAACAGATTCACCAAATTGGGTTGTATTTCAGCCAAATATAATAATAGATGCTAAACTGGGTTGTCTCTGGCAGCTCGAACTTCGTCTTGACCCAATTAAACGTATGATGCCGGATAAACTTAGACTCGTTGAATTTCTCCTTCAACGACAACATGGGAAGAAATATTTACTTCAGCTTCTTCAAGACACTGTTTTGGCCCCAGATAGTAAAAATTATCTTCTTGTCTCTGGAGTATTTGATAAACTCAATGAGAACTATCGGAGTTTTCTAAATGTTGAACTACAACATCAAGTCAGTGAAAATACGTAGATTTTTTTTTACAATTCAGTTAAGATTAATACGTATGAATTTGATTTAATTTTAAATTCATCATTTTCTTTTGAATAGATGGCTCTCCCCACTTCCGGAAAACAAGAAGTCGTAACACCAAAAGGGATCATTTTGGTAGATCAACAAGACTTGTACACAAACATATTCTCTAACTTACCAAATTGTGATAAAATTTCGGACCAATACATCGTCTTCGTTATGACGGAGTACATTCGATCCTTGACAGAATTTCAAATACCAGTTCAGCACTATATTTATGAGTTGGTGATTAATGCTATGGTTCGTCAGAAAAACTTTTACCAGTTACACCAATTCCTCATGTGCCACGTCGTCACAGACTCAAAGCCTCTTGTAAGATATACATTTTAAAACACATTAAAAAAATATCTACGTTCCATTTGAGCAATTATTTCATGGATTTCAAATATTCGTATGCTTTGTAGGCCTGCTTATTGTTATCGCTTGAGGGTGTTTACCCACCTGCCCACCAACTTGCCCTTGACATGTTGAGAAGAATATCCACCGCCAATGATCTCATCGTAGAGATTTTACTTAATAAACTCAAAGTTATTCCAGCGTTGAGGTAAGGTTTAATTCGATTGTATTTGACCAGATTCAGACAGACTACCTTCAGAAATGCTATCAATTTCACTATATTTTTTTATACAAATCTTCTAGGTTTGTCCAAAGTTATGGAAAAGGAGACTACGCCCAAGCCAGGAAATTTCTTGACGTGGCTATGAAGACAGAAAACAAAGTGGTGTTCTACTCAGTTTATAAATTTTTTGAAGAACGAAACATTCGTCTCCGTGGGACAGCTGCCTTTGAGGCCAGTGAAATGTGTGAACTTTACGTTGAACATTTTCGAACATTATTCGGTAAACCGATAGTAAATGTGTCGACGAGTTAGCGAGACGCCAACCTTAACAAATTAATCAAAAGGAATTTTATTATTCACCCACACATTTAAAAATAGTATTACTAATCACACATCACATCACACGTACAGTACAGAGTAGTTAGTTGTAGTTTGAATTTTGATTTGATGTGATTTTGCCACAGCGGAATATTATTTCATTCACTTTGACTGATTTTGATAAAAAACGTGCAGTTAAGGGTGAATTTTTTGTGTACTCTTTCCTTTTTTTGGTAAGAATGTACTCGGACTTCTCTGAAGGTGCGTCGGGCTATTACTATGAGAAATTCTACTTCGACTGTTAGTTCGTGGTGGTACTTGAGTAGGAACTGTCAAATGATTTATAATCTGAGACTTTTGAATTCTCATCGAAGATCTCTTGTCGGGTTCAGTGCTCTTTGAATTTCTCTTTCCGCCGGTAATCGGGTCAGTCATTTGGATTGAAACTTGTTTGATTCGATCGTAAACTTCTGAGACTGGATTCTTTGGAAGACCGGTAGTCAGTCCGGGTGAGCCAGCCTCTTTCAAAGCATCAATGTAAAATTGTATACCCATTTTTTTGGATTCGCAGATGAGGTCAAGTAAATCATAGAATTGAATGTAAGTAATACGATTGGTGTGTCTGAAATTCAAAATTAATTCTATTACATGTTATCCTTGATAGCGAAAGCGATTATTTCAAAATTTGATGTATTAATTTCTTACGGAAATAGCTGTTTGTAGAAAATATTTGGTTCAGCTGGAGCCAGTTTGTGTGTTATAAATAATTTCGTTTGCTTAAACCATTTGTCTACATTTCGAGGTGAGATAGTAGGTACTGGGGGTTGGGCAGTTGTTTCAAGAAGTGATGGAGTGGCTTCTCCAAATCTAGAATACTCAGCAAATAGTGCTTTCAATTCTGGATCACCTTCAAATAATGATTCCATGTAAGAAAGATTGGAATCTGTGCTTGATCTCCTTCTGTTCTTTTTATCAGTTTCATCCACGGAGGTCTAATTTTCAAGAAGATCATTATTATTACATTAGAATCGATTTTGAAACTTGAACGTATTCCGTCTTAATGGTGTTTACCCGGATAGATCTTCTTTCGATAATCATAGATTCAGCGAAAGATTTATAAGGCACGACCGTAGACCTCGGTTTCCCACATCGACGAAGTCTGTCCAGTATTTCGGCCGAAGGAATTTTTCTTTTGTCCGCAAGTTCACCCACAAATGCTCTGAATCGATCCATACTCAAATGTTTGAGGTCCCTAGAAAATCAAGCCAAATATATTTTTATAGTATGGTGGTCGAATGTGAGGATTTTTTTATGTATGAAAATAATTGACTCACTTGAAATGATTATGCTCAATTTCTTGGACATCTTCAATTGTGAGTTGGATTTTATCAATTATATGTGACTGTAGTAACCAACGTGCTCCATTTTGTCGACTAATACCAGCCACCTCGTCTTCTTCCTGATAAGTTGAAAATGATTTGAATTGTTCCTCGAACGTTACATCTTCGTACATCATTGTATTTCGACGAAGAGACCTGAGTAAAATTTTCTCTTTTTCTTTGTCCGCTGCAAATTTATCTTTCAATTTTTGTTTTTCCTCGGCTTTTGCACGAATGTCATCCCCACTGTCTTCTCTCACAGGTAAATTGACCAAATATCGCTGGATTTCAGGGTCAAGCCGGACCATTTTATAAGCAGCCTCATGACCTCCGTAA
Organism: Protaphorura tricampata; assembly: GCA_034698835.1. Classification (NCBI taxonomy): domain Eukaryota; kingdom Metazoa; phylum Arthropoda; class Collembola; order Poduromorpha; family Onychiuridae; genus Protaphorura; species Protaphorura tricampata. The sequence continues at coordinate 6,161 of JAQGCB010002839.1, read as the reverse complement.
GGATAAGCTTCAGACCAACGTTGAGTGAAGTATAATTTTTTGGACCGATTATCATTCGATTCATCTTCGACAATAGTGCCCTGGAATTATGTATGATACGATAGAGAATTAGTTCTAGATTCTAATTTAGAATACGAAAGAAGGTCAGTACAGGTTTATTACCCTTCGGCGGTTTTGAAAATCCTCTGGATTCGCGTCAGAGTTCATATTTCCTTGACCAGATTTATTGCCTGCTGCTGCAGCAGCTGCTGCCGCCGCAAGTGCAATTTGATGTCTAGTTTGTTTCGTGTAAACATTAGAAATCTTTTGACCTTTTGTGTCAACATCATCTTGGAAAAATCTGTCTCCAGATTTAGGTGTGTGTCCATAAGCCGTGTCAGCAGAAGTTGGGATATATAATTCTCGGACATCGTAGAATTCATCAGCATGCTGTAAAAGTGTATCTTTGATGCCTTGAGCAACTTCTTCTGGCACTTCCATTTTGACGACTGTGACAGATGACCGAGCTGGAGGTTTACAGAATCGCAATTTACGGAGCATCGTTGCAGCGTCATCGACATCAATTTTCCAATTCGATAGCTCATTCAAAAAATGTTGCAAGTCATGGACTGTGATTTGCTGGTCCAGCCTGGTGGAAATAAAATAGTTTGAATATTTTTTTCGGAAAGAAAGAGACGGAAGTTTCTATTTTGTTTGAAAAAGGTAAAATACTTACGTGTAAAGTTTTTTGAAGAGAAATGCAATATCTGTCGAATTGACATTCGTTCCATCAATGATACCAGCTTGTCTCATCCACTTTATCAAATTGGTCACCGTCATTTTTCTACCATCCGAATAATAATTTCTATCTTTTGAAAAATATACAAAATTGGTCTTGAGATTGTCCATGCCACCCAAACTCTCCATTCTTTTTGCCCTTTCAATCCGGGCGACATCTTTTTCAAACATTACTTGTTCTTCGTGAAATCTTCGACGGACACCCTGCGCAAAAATATAGAAATTTTTAGCATTAGGTCCATGGTTAACGAGGAATCAGTTTTTTAACGTAATCAGTTCAACTTACTCCACGACAGATTGGTTCCTCGTAAGGTTTAGTTGACGTATCATAAAATGTTTCAGTGATAGACCTTGCACCGTCTCTGAACGCATCCACCAATCTATCAGCCGATCCTTCTGGCAAAGTCACATGAACAAATCTGGATTCCAGCTCTGGATTTCCACAAAGCCTCAGACGGTAAACCAATGTGTCCGGATGCATTTTTCGGAAATCTGCCAAAGCCTCGATGAAAGTTTCAAATTCTCGGAAAGAGAGGACCTCCTTGGACCTGTGCGGTTAAGGCGAAGAATCATAATTTAATTTCTTCAAATAAAACTAAAATAAACACGTTAAAAGCAACTGAATAAAATTTTAAATCCTTACATTCTGTAGAAAACACTCTTGACATCTTGAGCTGAAATCCTAACCCCACCAATTTTCATGTATATTTTTGCTTGTCGAAACCAAGCTTCGATACCGAACAAGTCAATTTTTAAGTCTCCAGTTTTTCTTTCAGTAATTCCAGCAAATTCATTGAATTGAGTGACGAGGGGATGAATTGATAAGGCCAATTGATGTGCATCCTTGAACATGTCATAACGAATCATCATTGACGGTGTCCGTGTCATATTCGTCAGACTGGCATGACTGGCTGACACTGCCATTTTAGACGCACGATTTGTAGCAATAGTGAGTTGTTGCATTGATGCCCGAAGTCTTGAAGCAAACACATCCGCATTTGACGCTTTAGAATCAGCTACAAGTAAAGATGGAGTTGGAAGCGGTGGTGGCGCTGCTGCTGGCGGATGCGCAGGAGCTGACACGATTATTGCAGGAGGCGCTGAAGTCGGGCTCGGCGAGTTATCGTCATGCTCGTCCTGCTCGTCCGCCATGTTGATGTTGATGTTGAAGTTATAGGTTGATTTAAGATTTAATAAGTTTAACAGTGAATTGAACTTGAGAGTCAAGGACAACTTGAGTCACGAATTTTGTTGAGTAAGGGAGTACAATCGTAATTTTGAAAGTTACTTGTTCAGGCATTTTGTGACCAACATTAAACTTGACAAAAAATATATAGAATGAAAATGTGGGCACAATTTTATCTGCAAGAAAATTCCTGCGCCGGTGTGTCTGTTCTTTGTTGTGTCTGAATCATATTTGAGGTCAACATTTTCCAACATCGGTAGCCAAAGTAACTCTACAAACTTTACAATTGTATAGTTCAGAACTATATGTGTTTTTTTTTGCATTAGAGTTTGACCTGTCAGGAGAGGAGACCAGGTTTCGACGATAAAGAGTTCATCATCATGTGGTACAAGTTATCTCGCAATAATTCGAACAACTTTAAAGTTTCTTAGCGTACGATTATTTATTAGCTAATTTGAATTTCATTACATAAACAGCAAAAAGTTGACAATAAAATTCAATCTGAGACACTCATCCTAATCCAATCATCCATAATGTCCTATCATATTTCAGCTAGAAATAAGCGTGTCGTCTAAAATTAACTAACAGAGAGGAACAGATAAAATTGGAAACAACAAATTCTAAAAGAAAGTCTACGATTTATAAGCTAACCGAATAATTTTTAACATTTTTTCCAGAGAGTGCAATTCAGTGCAGTGCAATGTTAACATTGATTTTTGTGCAAGGGAAGAAGTGAAAAGATTAAAAGTGTAAAAAATCCTGAAGAATTCGGAACGGAAATGTAAATCTCGCTCACATACACTTAATTTCCTCTCGCACGCAAATAGATTACAATTACAACAAACGAACGTACACTAGACGATGCCCGGAAACTCCGAGACAAAACTACATAGATTATTCCGGTTTGCATAACAGAGATATAGTATAATTTGTATGTAATATAATTATTATGCACATTGAATGATGTTACTTTTGTGCAAGATGTAAGATTGTACTTGAGGCTTGGCTCACTAAACAGTTAATTTCATTGTATTTAAAACCCAATTTTAAAACTTAGGCGTTGGCAGTGGTTGAACTATTGGACTACAATTTTTTTTTGTAATGGCAATTGTTTCCAATAAGAAACTGGAAAATGTCGGTTAAAAATTAAAATTAAAATGTTGGTTCTTTTCTTTTAAATAATTCTTGGCCGGAAAAAATCCGGTTTGGAATTAAAAAGCGGTAAAATAATCATAAAAACTTAACCAAGAATGGAGTAGCTTATAAAATCACACCTCATTTTTATGCTTTATGGCCAATGTTACAATTAGGTTCGTAAAAATGAAGTGCACAATGCAATTTTTTAACATTACAATAATCGTATCGTTATAGTCACACCTTACTTTTTAAGCTACGTTATTAAAAATCAAAGAAAAATTATACAAAAACCTCACTTAATTTTTAAACGTGCATGAAAAATTGTAAAATCACTTAATGTGGAAGATATAAATTTCGATACACATTAAGCACCATGTAATTACAAGTTTGCCACCAATTTCCCAACTTTCACACATAATTCCATGATGTACTTCTTGGAATTTTAACAATTTCCAATACTTTCGACAAAAGCGAACACTCGAATCTTGACAGGACAAAAGACAAGACACATTCTCATAAACTTACAATTTTCAATTTACTTTTACATACAAAACCGGCCAAATTCTTATCATACAGTCTACCCGTCCAGTGAACTGTATTCTCTCGCGTTACTTTAGTTAACTTTAACTCTAACCCTTACATTGCATTAGTAAATTAAATTAATATTTAAAAATGAAAAAAAACGAAAAGTTTTACTAAATATTTTTATTTTATATTAGTTTTTTGGACTCAAACATTGTCTTTCGTTCCCCTGTTGTATTTTTTTATCTTCACTTTTATACTCCAATCAAGATTGTCACACTGCTATCTACTAATACAATACAATTTGTGATGTACAGTACATTTTGTTTTTCCTTTCAAGATTTTCACATTTCACATTCAATTCTCACAAGTCGTTAGAATTAATTGTATGACTGCGAAAAGATTTATGATTGACAGCATTATTTTTTTTCTTCCATTATTGGGCTATCAATCTACAAGTACAAGATATTTCTTAAAACCTACAACATTAGATTAGATTCCTGCATGGGCGGTCCGTCGTCGGTGAAGTTTTTAAGTATTATTATTTTTTGTATTTTTTTATGTATGTGATTGTTGGAATTGTTGTTGTTTCTGTTTTATTTTTTTATATTGGCGATTGATTTATTTTGGTGTCGCAGAAGCAGCAGCAGCAGCTGGTGAAGAAGTCTCATCTTTCTTCTTATCAGCAAAGGCAGCTACATAGCCACTGTTGTCTGCAACTTCACGCCGCCCAACAATTCCTTTTCCTTTCCCTGCTGAATCAAAACGTTCCTTGTGTGACCCCGTGTACTTGGAAGTGTCCGTGAGTCGTTCAACTACTCCGGCATTGGCAGCTTTAGTAGATCCTGAAAGCCCCGGTGTTCCAACTCCAGCCAATTTATCAAAAATCTCTTGTGGCTCCAATTTTTTAGCAGTAGCCAAATCCTCAATGTATCGCTTGAAATCCTCAAAACCTACTTTCTTGGCTGTCCTAAAATTTATAAAAAAAACATGCAATTAATAAAGCATCTGAGCAAGGGCGTCGTTCTAGAACAGTGACAATAGTCTGCCCCCACCGTTTCGCAATAGTAGGGTTTTGGGCAAATGTCAAATGGGTGTATATAAAGTACTGCATTGCTTGACCAAGCTCTACGGCAATCGACAATTGTCAATTAATGTATATACTTTTCAAAATAAAAGTCTAATTAATTGACACCTTTCAAAACAGTGGAAAAAAACGTCAATGGTGATGACAGATCATTTACACGTGGATTAGAAATTAGTAAAATTATGACGTACTAAAAGGGATTAAAGTGGTTGCATATTAAGTCGACGTATATTTCCAAGCTGTCAAACGTCATTCCAGTCTAAATTCGTGTCGTGTGATCGGTATTAATTTTTTTTAAGACTTTGACTTGACTTACTTGAAAAGCTTTTTAAACGTGATTGAAGTGTCCGTCGTAGTAATCTTCTTTCCATCAATCACATGAGCTTGTTTCATCCATTTGTCACAGTTGCTCAAGGTGATTTGTTTACCATCTGAAGATGTATCACCAAATCGACTGAATGCCGCAAACTGGTCACGGAGATTTGGTTTTTCTCCTGAACCCCCAGTTGGGCTTCCACCAGCATCTCCCATCTGAAATTAATACAAGACAAACATAACATTAGCAATTTTTTCTTAACAAAATCAAAATCATCCGTCATTGTAATTTGTAATTATCAAAATTCTTGTACTAATTAGTATTTACTATTTACCGCATGCCCATTTTCCTCAGCCATTTCAAAAAAGGTAGAAATGAATTGAATACAAAATTTCGACAATAATTAACTGCTGGTACGGTACAATTAAATTTATTCTGAAAAATTTTCTATATAGAAAAATTATATGCAAGTCGGAGTCTAGGAATGGGACATTTGTGCAGTGAATGAATGCTTTTGCTCAACAGGCTCAAAGTATACTTGGAATTGCAAATAGGTAAACAATAGGGGCTAAGTGGATGAGATAATTTGTGTCGTGTAAACACATCCTTCGACTATTCGCCATATAATTTATACTGACAACTAACTATACGTTCAGTCGTTTCCTGCTACGCTCATACATACATACATAACATACAAAATAAAATACCAGCTTGGCAGAGTCCATTTAAATTATTTTGTGCCATGACATAACCCTGAGTGTTATTCAGTTGAGCTTCTGCCTTCTCCATTGCAATTTTCCAGTGACTGGTTCAACTGGACCAAAATGTTTATCTTTCTCTTGCGACAAGGAAAGCTTTTGAGCTGATAATATCATGGTGACCGGAAACTTTAGCAAAAGCACGGGAATACATACATATATCCAATCATGTTTTTGAAATGACCATATTGAATATCAACTCATAACGCTCCCTTCTAACACTGTCTAATTAAATTCCTGATTTATTCGAGCTCAGCAATCTTGTTCAATGCCTGGGATCTGTGCCTTTGCATTTTGTTACAAAATGTGAGCAATGCAAATGCAGTATGTATTGCATAGCCATAGCCCTCTGACCCAGTCAGTCAGTCAGTCCGTCCG
>JAQGCB010002838.1:0-10750 GCA_034698835.1 Protaphorura tricampata | reverse complement strand
CGGACTCATCATTTGGATGACCCAAGGTACCCAAAAAGTTTGGTCCGGTTACTGAACGCTTAGAACAACCAAATAGTTTACCTTGTTAGCTTGTTTGTGAATAAAACAATTTTATGTCCTCATTAATAATGTACACATTTAATGCAAACGCTTTATATTTGACCTTAGAATATTATTAAATACAATCGCTTGTTCTGAGTTTTACAATTGGAAGGGGTTCCTTGTGAAAGAAGATGAGAGCTTGTATTTAGTCAACACAAACTCTTGGAAAGTGTGTCCGGGCCGGGTAAAAATATTTTTGAGTATCTGAGTCTGAGTGACATTTCCTGTCTGAAAGGGTTAAGGTTTGACTTCCTTTATTTACTTATCACTTGTCCCACTTCAAACTGCCTTGGATTTTATTTTATATACATACAATATTAGTTTCGACTCGTCCATGTTAATTAGTACACTGTATTCAGTGGGCTCGGACGGATGGACTATAGAATACAAACATTTTCGATGGTGAGAAAAATAATTTAAAAAATTTCACTTTGTGCATATTTATGTGGAAAAATTATATGTTATAAATTTTTTTTTGTACCAGTGATAAGGAATTTTATTTAAATAGGAAATGGAATGGAAAAAAAAGAAATGGAAATTCTAATTTAATTACTGGTGCTGATTTGAGTATTTCCGATTCGGAGGTCACCGAATACTGTGGCATTTTTTCGTTTGCTCTTGAATTTTTTTTTTGCATTTGCATTATTATCACAATTTTAGACTTGGAATCCGGAGGATACAATCTGGTGACGATAGATACTCTTCCTACCGACTCACTTTCTTAAAAACACGGGTCCGTCAAAGAAGTTCATATAAAATTCTGACTCAGGTAATCTTCTTTTTGATATTCAGAAAGAAAATTTATCTCTGAACTAGGCGTGTATACAGGGTGGTCCAAAAGAAACCGGGTTTCGCCAATTTCTATTGTTTTTCTTTAGGAAAAAACGACGATTTTTCTTCGGATTTCAAAATTTCTCCGAACCAATTTTTGCGAACAAATATTTCCAAACTTTTTTCCAGGAGTTTGAATATTTTCAAAAGTCTACTTCAAAAGGAAAGAGAGATTAGAAAACTGTAGAAGAAAGAAAATTGTTGGGAACAAAATTGATATTCTAAAAATGTTAGTTCTAAAAAAGTATAAAAAGAAATTACTAGTCATTCGGTTAATGTTCAAATTAAATGGTTTCAGAAAAATAAAATTGATTGTGTTTCGATGGTGATATTTATTAATTTTACTATACTTTATTCATAACTCGCGTGCTGCGTACAGTACAGTGCTTACAAATACTGACTCAAAATTCGTAGAATTAGATATTCTATAATATAATCAGGCTGTGACCATTTTCTATTTAGCAGCAATTACAAAGAAATTGGCAAAACGCGGTTACGTTTGTGCCACCCTGTATACGAATGAAATTGTATTGGTACGGCGAGTAATGAAGAGTATAATATAAAATAAAACTAGTATCGAGACATCTCACTTTGTGCATATTTATGTGGCAACGGTATCTGTTGCTAATTTTTTTGTACCACGGATAAGGAATTTTATTTAAATAGGAAATCGAATAATTTGTTGTACAGTGGAATCTCTATATATCAACCTCCCCTATATCGTACACCTCTCTGTACCCACCAGAATGTCAGGAACGCAAGAACTCCCTTGCCATACACTTCTTTGTTATTCCACTTTCTGTATATTAAACTTTCTCTTTATTGTACACATTTTGGTGCATTTTTCGAGTTCGCTATGTAGAGAGTCCATTGTATTTGCATTCTAAATTAATTACTGGTGAATTCTTCAAACTGACCAATTATGCTGATTTGAGTGTTTCCTATTCCTAGTGGTGTGGGATTTTTTTTCGTTTGCATCTCACTTGAACATTTTTTTTATATGTATTATCTTTATTTTAGACTTGGGAATACTTATTATCCGGAGGAAACGATCTTGTGACGATAGCAGAAGGACGGGTCTGTCTTTGATATCCATATAAAATTCTGACACAGGTAAGTTCAGTTGATATTCAAAACGAAAATAGCCCTCTAAATTAATCGAGCGTACAAGGTGTTCCAAAAGTATCTGGCTTTCGCCAATTCCTCTCTTCTTATAAAACGACTACAGTCGAATTATAGAGCGTGTATTTAATTTAACAAATTTTAACATTTTACTTGTAAGGATCCTATATTCACAGTGCTCAAACTATGAATTAATTGATAAAATGAAAAAAGTATCGTTATCTTTAATCCTTACCTGTTTTGAACATTAGCCAGCCACATGACTCATCTTTGTGTTGCAAATCCTTTTATAAACTTACTACCAATTTAAACTAATCTTTACCAAAATTTTGAATGTTCTTTTTACAAATAAAATATTAGAGAAAATAAAAAAAGAATTCAGGAACAAAGTCGATATTCAAAAGAAATCTGTTCTAAAAATGGATTTAAAAAGGGAACTAATTACTAATGATTATGTTCATGTTCAAATTAAATGGTTTGAGAAAAACTAAATTCATTGTTTCGTGATTCTACATGGTCAAATACTTATTTATTCATTACTCATAACTTACAAACAATAGCTCAAAATCAGTACAGTGGAATCTATATATCAACCTCCCCTATATCGTACACCTCTCTATACCGACCAGAATGTCAAGAACGCACAAGAACTCCCTTTGCATATGTTGGCGGCCATGGCGAGGAATCGCCGGCATTATAGATAATGCCTAGGCATTGTCTATAATCTATAATGCCGGATTGTATATATGGCCGCCAACACATACACTTCTTTGTTATTCCACTTTCTGTACATTAAACTTTCTCTTTAGTGGACACATTTTAATGCATTTTTCTAGTTCGCTATATAGAGAGTCCACTGTATATGAAAAGAACAGGAATTAGATGTCCTATAATATAATGCGGCTGTAGTCATTTTTTATTTACCAGAAATTACGAAGAAATTGGCGAAAGCCGGTTACGTTTGGGCCACCATGTATACGAATGAAATTGTTTTGGACGACGAGTAATGAAGAGTATAATAAAAATTAAAACCAGTGAATCCACAGATATAAATCCCGTAACCATTGTATAGAATTGTTATCTATTGTATCTCATTTTTTTGCTTTTTATTATAGAATGTCGAATACATCAGTTAAGTCCGAGAGTCGGTCGGATTGGAAGCTATCACCAAATACCACATTGAGTGTCATATTAGAAAAACATGACCACAGCGGTGTATTCGTGGACTCAACATTATCCACGAAAGTAAAATCTGCAAACATTTCCCGACAAAATGATAGAAGTGTCGAGATCTCAAAACAGGGTCGACTTCCGGATTCTTCTGTTGACCTCCATGACGATAAGAATAAATTCAAATGCCCAGCTTGTCCAAGATCTTACACAACATCCAGCGCTTTGGAATATCACTCCAGAAGTCACGCAATTGAACAACACCGGCGCTGTGTTCTTTCAGAACCGTTGAAACTAATAGAACACAGTAGTGGAAAATATTACCATTGCCCAATTTGTAAAAATTCGTTTGTCGAACGCACTCAAACCGACGAGAAGCCATTCTGTTGCCAACATTGCTCGAAATCATTTACTTCTTCTTCTGGTTTAGTGGACCACATAAGAGTGCATACCGGAGAAAAACCATTCCCCTGTAAACTTTGCACAAAAACATTTTCTCAGTCCTCATGTTTAAAACGGCATTTAGGCACTCACACAGGTGAGAAACCATTCCAGTGTGAAATGTGTGAGAAAAGATTTTTCGGATTACATCAGTTGACAGCACATATGCGAAAACCTTATCATTGTAACATTTGTGGGAAATCCTTTGCGTGCTCTAATGGATTAAATGAACATACAAGAATCCATACAGGTGAGAAACCTTACAAATGTTCACAATGCTTGAAATCCTTTACGGAATTCAGCACTTTTCAAACTCACAAAAGAGTTCATACAACTGAGAAACATTACAAATGTTCAGAGTGTTCAAAATCATTTAAACATTCAAAGAATTTAAAATCCCATGTTAGAACTCATACTGGAGAGCGTCCGTTCAAATGTTCGTACTGCTCAAAATTGTTCAATGAGTCTGGTAATTTAGTGCAACATCTAAGATTACATACAGGAGAGAAACCGTACGTCTGTGAAATTTGCACAAAATCATTCTCGCACTCAAGTAATTTTAAAGTACATTCAAAGAAAAAGAAATGCCAACCTCCAACGGGGATTACGACAGAAAGCATACAAGAGGCCTAATGTGGATTTAGTCTAATCTGTATTTAATCGTCAGCTTATTATTATGTATTAATTTATCTTTTTTTTATCTTGTCTTTAATGTTGTAGGTACAAGTTTTTGAATTAGGTACATGGTAACATATTTTAGTAAACCATTGATTATATTCAGTTTTGAAATGTCTTTATAAATTACAAGATATGGAGACGAATGTCCATATCATCTTAAATAAATTAATAATTACATTCGTTCATTCATTATGTATGCATTTGTCAAATGTAATTTTATTTTATAGCTAGAATGTTTACGAATAAACCAATTCTTCGATTCTCCAAGCTAACGTTCGTTTTTAATTTGAAACGGAACTGGTTTCCTCAATATGTGGGATTGTAAATAAAAAATGTCAGAATAAATTCTTGGAATGCATACAGGGAAAACATCTCGTTCCAAAAGTCTCGATAAGTTTGACCTGTTTATTTATGTGTTCCTATCAAACCCAAACTTTTTCCTTAATCACCCCCAATCTAAAATTGAGCATTTACATTTATGGTTTAGTTTTGAGTGATAAACCGGGCCGGATCAAAAAATGTAATCATTGAGTAGAATCGCATTCCTAAATTTGGAATACTGCGGTAGTTGTTAATGGGGTATCAAAAAATAGACCCAGGGATATACATTTTTACAAGAACACTTGAGTTTTGAATGTTTGAGACAATTCTGAGATATAAGCTTTAAAGATATTCCTTGCTTTATAAAAAAAAAGTTAAAAATATCACACGTACAATTGAGTTGAAGCTCTTCCGTAGTACGAATGTGTCCGATAACTTTACAATACTTATACATACATAGAACTACATATCTCAAACCGAAGGGCTACCTTCTTAACTGTTTGGGTTTCGACCTGAATATTTATTTGTGGCTTTTCCCGCTCTACCCGAACCCTTTGGAGGCCTTCGATTTTATTTGTACTACGGTTTTTGAGTCAATCCAGTCGTCCTGCTTCAAAAGTGTAGACTACTTTTGAATTCATTCTAGGCATTTGTTAGAGCACTCGATACCAAACAAAGAGTTTTGTGGACGGTTAAAAAAATCCCAGAATCTTCATTTACAAGTCTGCAGTTGAATGAAGAAAAAGAATACTCAACTGTACCGAAAGGAGATAATTCGATGAAATCTCAACGTGCAAGTACAATAAGGAAACTTGGAATAGGACATTTGAGGCAAAACAAAGCTGAGATGTATGAGCAATCATCCCTCTGCCGAACTGATGCTTCGTCGAATGGCATAATACTATATACAAAAACAGACACAAAACAAAAACCGTTTCAATGCTAAATATGCACGAATATATTCGGTAATTCATCGTCACTGGAAACGCATGTGCGTACACATACAGGGGAAAACCCCTTCAAGTGCCCTCTGTGCTCAAAAACATTTGAAAGGACGCATTTAAAATTACATACAGGAGAAAACCTTACAAATGCTTGCTGTGTTCTAATTGCTTTAGTCAATCCGTTTTTTTAGACACGCACATGCGAACTCATACAGGAGAGAAACCTTATCACTGCAATATTTGTGGAAAATCATTTTCTCGAACCTCGCATTTAAATATACACTTGCAAACTCATACAGGAGAAAAACCCTACCGTTGCGACATCTGCACGAAAACATTTACAGATAAATCTACTCTTACTCGACATCTGCCCACTCATACAAGTGAAAAACCCTATAAATGCTTGCATTGTTCTAAATCATTTAGAAGATTTACTCATTTAAAAACGCACATGATAGTTCATACAGGCGAGAAAAAATACCGCTGTGGAATATGTACAAGTACTTTTTCTCAACAAAGCGGTTTGAAGTCACACATAAAAACACATTACTGGTGAAAAGCCATACCGATGTGACATTTGCTCAAAAACATTTGCGCACTCACAAAATTTCAGAGCACATCTGAGAACTCATACGGGAGAAAAACCTTACCACTGTCAAACGTGTACGAGAAAGTTTTCTCGATCTGATTACTTAAATACACATGTACGCACTCATACGGGAGAGACACCTTACAAATGCCACATTTGTTCTAAAGTATGCACTCAATCAGGATGTCTAAAGGTACACATTCGGACTCATTCAAAAGAGAAACCATACCAATTTCACATTTGTTCTAAAATATATTCTGAGTCAGGAAATCTAAATACGCATATCCGGAGTCATACATGAGATAAGCCGTACAAATGTTCCCATTTTTCAAAACCATTTAGTAAATCCTCTCATTTAGAAGGACACTTAAGAGAAGCCGTTCGGATGTACAGATGGCTCAAAATCGTTTACTACTTCTGGTGCTTTAGTGATCCATACAAGAATGCATACAGGAGAAATATTTCCAATGTAAATTCAGTATAAAAACATTTTCTATGTTCTCTCTCTAATTATGTTTAGTAGGTTGACTTAAATATTTTCTTCGTGTGTCCTATTCGGTTTCAGTGTAGCTCATACTCAAATATAATGTGTATGTGTTAGGAATGTATCATTAAAATGTTCATATCCAAAGTTGTGTCTCTCAAGCGACGGTATCAATTTTAATTGTCCTTGTCAAGCATACGGAAATTTTACATCATTATTATATTTGCTGATTTTAGTATGTTCATCCATAATAGAATGTTCAATTTATCATTGACTTGTTTACAATAAAAACATGATTTTTGAATTGAAGTATTTGTTCACGTATTCATTTTAACTTGTCTCATGTGGAGTACCAAAAAGTTGGTAGGCATTTTTAATATCTCCAATTTAGTGAGGATTTTTCAATTACAAAGTGGGAGAAGAAGTGTGGGATTTGACGAAGACGCAGCGCAACTCGGATATAGTCCAGCGGGCGTCATATATAAAGTGGAATCTCTATATATCAACCTCCCTTAAATTGTACACCTCTCTATACCGACCAGAATGTCAGAAACACAAGAACTCCCTTTGCACACACTTCTTTGTTATTCCAACTTCTGTATATTCAACTTTCTCTTTATTGGACACATTTTGGTGCACTTTTCGAGTTCGGTATATAGAGAGTCCACTGTACGTACAATGTAATGTGGCAGTGGTCAAATACATACAATTGCCACGTCCGAAAGGTTTTTATACATAATACTCCTTTTTGGAATCCACTTACCTATAATATATATATTTTAGTACGGAAGAGGGTTTTACTCAAACCACTGAAAACTACCTGACTCAAAAGGTTGGGTTTTGAGTCCGTAAATAAATCCAGTCAAAACTTTTGACTGGATTTATTTACGGATTCATTTCCTTCTAAACCAAACCCAAAGAACATTCATTTTTATTTGGACCACTTTTGAGTCGTCCCTTCTTGAGTTCGACTCCTTCCGCTGCGCTGTAAAGGTTTTATCTTGAGGTCACTCAACGATTCGACACAAAACCATAAGCCCGGTTTGAGAATTTTGGATGGATATAAAAATATTACAAGTATCGATTCGACACTTCAAATCCATTTTATGAAATTGAAATAAGAAGCAGCCGTGGACGAAGGAGAATTGAATCGGTGAGAGTTACAATTTAAAAGGAAACAAAAACTTAGCTTATTTCATTTATTACAATAAACCGGGTCAAATACAATTCGGGTTAATTTGAATTCTTGAATAATGTTCTTTGCCAAAATTCGGTATACTACGGTAGTTGTAAATAGGCTGCCAACAAATAGAGCCAATAATTTAGCGTTCACATTTTTACTAAATAGCCATTGAGTCATGAATGAATATTTGAGACAATTCTGAGATTTGTAAGGGAAGTATGGAAATAACACAATTTCGTCATTTAAATTTAAAATATTCGTTTTTTTTTAAATTTAAATTCAAGAATAACAGGAAAGGAATAATAAATAAGGATCGGTGGAACAACTCAGGAAATCCTGGATACTACAAAAGCAGAGCTACACATGATTTAGCTTGAGACGCAAATTCCAACACTCAATTCCGAATAGGGTGAGTTTGCATTTCAATTCTCTGTTCAGTTTCAAATGTTTCCGACGCCTGTTTTCTTTTAACGTGGTCTATGTAATGTAATTAACGTCCGTGTTAGGGAATGTATTCAAGTTAACGTAGGTGTATTGAATAGATTAGCGTGGATTACTATTGAAGTGTAATTAATTACAATTACAAGCGATTGGTCATCCAAACAGAAATAATTCATTAAATTTACTTAATTAAATTTATTTCCAATAGCATTAGTAGAAAAATCACCATAGACTAAAATACTGTTGTGGCGCCCGGAAAACAGACGTATAATACCGTAAATGACATATTAGAACCCGGGCCTCGAATACAACCCGGGTCAAATGACATGCTCTTCCATAAGAGCCAATGTATTACATTGCCCCACAGCTCAAATACAGCCCGGGTCTCCAGGCGGCAATTTTGAATAGAACCCCGGGGTTTTAATAGGTCATTTACGGTACGTATGTTTAATATATGAACAAAATTATAATTTTTGTAGAAAGTTTCACCCAGGTTTGTAATGAATTTTAGTATAACTATGTTCATTTATGAATAGGTTGGTGGAAATGTCGACAAAATCCAAACACATGGAAGATTGGAAGCTTGGACCAAACATTCAGCTACGCGTAGTTCTTCACAAGCTCCACTTTAAGAATTTATACGCCGAATCAAGTCAACAGCTGAGTCAAGAAAAACAATACTCAAGAGTAGCGAAAACTGATAATACGACATCTCAACGTAAAGGAAGAGAGAAAATTCAGATGGACCAGAATTCATCCCATTGTCCAATCTGTGCTAAACTTATCCGATGTGTGTCGAGTGGTGGTATGACAGCACATATGCGAACTCATACAGGAGAGAAACCTTTCCAATGCAAAATATGCACGAAAACATTCAGTCAATTTAATGGATTGGAAACTCATATGCGTACTCATACAGGAAAAAAACCCTATGTGTGCTCCCTGTGCTCAAAATCATTTACACAATCTGCTCACCTAAACACGCATTTAATATTCCATACCGGAGAAAAACCTTTCAAGTGCTTGCTGTGTTCAAATTCTTTCAATCAATCCTGTCATTTAACGACGCACATGAGAAGTCATACAGGAGAGAAGCCCTTTCATTGCAACATTTGTGAAAAATCGTTTTCTCAATCCACGCATTTAAGTACGCATAAACGCATTCATACAGGAGAAAAACCCTACCATTGTGACATCTGCACGAAAGCTTTTTCCGATCCCTCTGCTTTAAAAGGACATATTAAAATCCATACAATAGAGAAACCTTATCAATGCAAAATTTGTGAAAAGTCGTTTGCTCAGTCCAAAACTTTAAATGCACACACACGGACACATACAGGAGAGAAACCTTATCATTGTAATATTTGTGAAAAGTCGTTTGCTCAGTCCAAAACTTTAAATACACACACACGAATACATACAGGGGAGAAACCTTATCATTGTAATAATTGTGAAAAGTCATTTGCTCATTCCGGAAGTTTAAATGTACACACACGAACCCATACAGGAGAGAAACCTTAGAAATGCACACACTGATCAGAATCCTAAGGAATCCCATTTACTAAAGAGACACAGGTGTCACAGTGTTCATACAATAGCGAAACTGCTCAAGTGCTTAGAGAGTTCTAAATCTTTTAGTCGATCCCTTAATTTATAGACGCACATGAGAATTCCCGCAGGTGAGAAAAAGTTTGTACTTAACCTTTGTAATTATTCAATTCACATTTTTCAATGTTTGATAGAAAATGGGAAAAACTTTGTAATATGGTGAGCTCAGAAAATGAGACAGCGCAAAATTTACAGCTTAACTGCAATTGCATTTGTACATGTCATTTTTCAATTAATTCTTACAATTAGCACACATTTAATTAAGTTGATATATTTTAAATTATAATCGTTAAGTTTGTAGTTATTTAAGTAGCAAGAATTAAGGGAAAGGTGAAACTACAAAACTAGGAATAGAAATAATATCACGTACTACTGGAATTGGAATGTATGGTTTCAAAATCTCAATATTGCTTTAGTTTATGTTTGAGAGTGTCAAGAATTGTAAAATGGTGGATACTTTTAAGTGACGTGGATAAAATTATTAATAGTACAGTGTAACCTATAGAAGTATAGCATTTATTATTCAAATATAATGAAGTTTATCCGTTCCATTTGGAAAAGCAGAAGTTTCTATGTTGTTGTGGAGTGTACATTTGTCCAAAGTAATCTTATTAAAATTAAGTTATAGTTTTTATCCTTGATTTTGTTTACAAATAGTAAAATAAAGAGTGGGCTTTAAGTAAAGACACTTTTTTCAAACCAATTTTAGAACTTGAATGACCTGACCTATGGTTATGTTAGTATTTTTTTAAATAGAGAAACCAATTACCTAGTAAATTCATCCTTTGAGTGGTGCGAAAACACCTTGCCTTCCTATGGCCCGAATTTTTTGTCTC
>JAQGCB010002837.1:0-10752 GCA_034698835.1 Protaphorura tricampata | reverse complement strand
CACGGACTTTCACCAACTTTAACTTACTTTCTACGCCTCTCTCACTAGCTAGAGCTACTTTGTAAGATTCACTCCACTCCACCGCACAGTCACTGCTTTTGCTACTGCTGCGGGACCCGCAGTTCAAACTTAGAATTAATCTCAGAGAATTTGGTTTAAAGTTATGCCATAATACTTTCATCCATCCGACGGAGGAGCCAAGCCAGCAGAGCAGAGCAGAGCGGAGCTTCTGACGTACCACGACTACTACGACTACTATGTACGTACTATGTTTCCTTAGGTTAAAAAGTTTAATAATAACAATAAGGGAGGGTATGAAATGATGGGCATGGGGATGGAGAAAGCATATACAGAAGGAAATCCCTTCCGGACATTTGGAAAGCACCTTTGCTTTCTCTTATTCGTATTTTGTACGGTACGAGAAAACCCCGTGTGCCCGTATGCCCCCTTTGCCTTCCTCCTGAATAATTCAGACGGTGGAGGACAGAGAAAGTCATTTGTGCCAAACCTGTTCAGACAAGTCGTAAAGACAGCAAATGACTCGTCTTGGCGGCTCTTCTGGAAGGAGGAAGAGAAAAAAAAGTAGGTAGAAGAAGAAGAAAAAGTCCATCTCAGAAGAGTTGAGTTCAACACGGGGAGAAAATAACGAGGTTGTAGTGTACACAGGACGTGACTTAGGTTCAGTTCCTTTACTTACTTCACTTATGTACTTACTAACTCTGGGAGGAGGAAGAGAGGCTAAAGGTTACGCTCTAACGGGACAGAAATTCATTACATACCTGCATGTTTTTATGTCCGAGTCCTCCGCCCTTGTTTCCGTTTACTCAGGTTCCGGGGGCGCTACCTCAAATTGCCGTCACTACTTTAATGTACTGTGTGGGAAAATATTTTTGGAGACAAATACAAATTCTAGCTAAATTATTAGCTACTTTTAAGGTGTTAAATTAAGGGGAGGCACTGATTTAAATTGACAGTGCATTGACAATAGAACCACACGCCGTTCTATTAAATTCTTAAGATTAAGATGCTCTCCAGTTTACCGATAATGCAAAAATCAAATCTGAATGTGTTAACAGAGTTCAATCATTCTTGGTAATTCAAATTCTCAATTGGCATGTAAAAAGAACATTCTGTTTTTATAACTTTTAAAAATGCTCAAAATATTTGATATTCAGAACAAATTCAAAACACAATCTTCTTCGAGGGACCGAAGCCTAAAAATAATGGCAAAATATATATTCGCAATTAAGCACTCTGATGGGTTTTGGCGTTATGCATAAATCGGGGTTGGTAATTGACGATGGATGATCGACATACCATGACCATTGTGAGACCTTGTGTTTCTGAACACCCCAAGACTCTCCCTTGTGGCTCGTGAGAGTATATAGGATTTCTAACCTCATTTCTTTCCTTTCTTTTCTTTCTCTACCTGAGAATAAACTTGGCCCGGGTAACTAAAGAAAGAAAAATCGTCACCTTCTTTAGTACCTTAGGCCGGGGCCGGGGACACGATTGTCATCATCCTCACCGCCGCCAAATCCGTGTCTTGTTCTGTTACTCCTATTCGTCTCATTCTCATCCTCTCTTCTTCTCTTTTTCTCGCTCTTTTCCTTTCTGAGAAAAAAAGGAACGAAGGTAGAAGCAGCAGAAGAAGAAGGGGAGAAAAAGAGAAGAAAAAATAGATAAGACATTGAAGGAAAAGTCGTCTTTGGGGGGAAAAGAAGGGCGGAGAAAGCTCAAACCAACTTTTCCGCTTGACAATAATGTAATGTTGAACCGTGAAAATCGCTTCACTCAACTCAAACTCCACTACACGACGCCACTCACTCCTATTTTGTTATGTGTATGTCGAAAATCGTAGGAGAGAGCAGTCGAGTCGAGTCGTCGGTTGGACGACACATCTTTTCCCTTTTATTTTGAGTGTCGTGTCTTGTCATTCCATTGTCGTGAGTGTGTCCCTGGGAGCTAAGGCCGAAAAACTCAGAACCAGACCATGAGACCATGCCGGCCGGATCTCTACGGCATTACATATTTTCTACACGGGAAGAGGGAGACAAGCCTCAGTTTTCACCCAGTAGTCGTAGTAGTCCTTCTCACTCTTACCCGAGTTTTAGTTTTAGATAGATCTCAAATGGAGACATCCAATGCAATCCAATGGAATCCGATACGCTCGTCCGATATAATATGATATGATATACGTAATTCTATGTCCTCCCATCTTGTGTGTCCCCTCGCCTTCTAACTTCACCTCGTTTTCTGCAGTAGAAGTGATCTGTAGAGTAGTAGAGTGCACAAGATTATATTTCTACGTACAGGGTAGTTCATCATAAAAGTTCGGTCAATTTCCATGCAAGCAAGCAAATAAATTTTAGTTGCGGTTCTAGAATAGAGCGTACTTGCGGATTAAGCTTCTGAATAAAATGTACATCTCATTTTTTACTGTTTTGTGAAAATATTACAACCACCCTGCGCAAATTCGTAGAGATCATAGATTGTGTACTTCATCCCATTCCGTGTGTCATGATCGTGACTACATACTAGATTGTAGTACAAACATAACATAGATTGAACGACGTCGTCCTCATCCTCGTCCGTCGTCATTCTAGCATGTCGTCTCATCGACCGAGAAGCTCATTATAGGTTATCTTCCAGAAAATTAAGCAATTAATAAAGTCTGGTAGTGCTAGTTTTGGTTAGTGGTGGAAGTCCCTCAACGCCTCACCCAGCCTGCCTGCCTGCCTGCCTGCCTGCCCTCGCATCTCCCTTCGCCTTCGCCTCGCCTCACTGCCATTTATGGCCCATAAATGGCATAGCTGATCGGCGTGGCTGATTTAGCGAACCCAAACTCAGAACAAAGACCTAAATCTACGAAATTTTGTTCAACATTTTTGACATTTTTACTACTTTTATGAATGAAAAATATACGAAATGGGAAACGGAGAAATCAAAGTCCGGTCGGTCTTTGAGAGTAAAGACAAGGAAGGATCTGCTAGTAGGGATGTGATGGGATGTGATGCCCGTATTCGGGTAGTAGAACTAGGACTGCTTGCCTGCCTGCCATGGGCTGGCTCCACGTGGAGGTCGAAATGAGGGTATAGGGTTGTGATGTGGTGTGAGTGTGAAATCGGAGCCGGGAGCCCCAACGTCACCGAATTCTAGTATGACGTCAGAGGAAAATAAACTTTCCTTGTCATAAATTCCCCTCTCCTGGCACTCCTTCCAGCCTCCTCGGTGTCCTTTCTCTTCATTTTGGGTTAGATTCTCATCCCTACATGACTTCCACAAACTGCCACTGCCACTTCCACCAACTATACATGCTATGCCTGTTTCCTCCTCCCATCCACTTACGAGGGATACTATTCACGTGTAAAATTTAGCCATCGTGAATACCAGCTGCCATTCTTATGACGAGGGTTCGATCCCTTGGATATGCATCCTAATTTCAAATTTTAGGTTAATTCGTATTTGACATCTAAAAATCATCCCTTGTTGGTTTGGTTTGTTGTTCTTTCACTACTGCCTGCTTGTGCTTTCACTCTCGCTTTCTCTAATTAAAAGGACCAGGGACTATGGCATATGTATATGTATGCATGCACATGCCTCCCATGCAAATACGTACGTACGTACTGTACTACATGCACGCACGCATGCCAAGATTCAATAAGTGTCTCATTTCCTGGCTTTGTTACAATAGATTCAATTCTATTGTTAGGAAAAGTTGAACAATGAGGGTGTTAGACAGGGTAAAACTATTAATGTGAATTAATTGAAACTTGATTGTATATTCATGTACATGTGCTATATAAATTCGTATTGGTACGGAGGTGTTGGTGTTGGTGGTGCATATTAGGAATAATTCATGAACGATACACGTAGCGACTTTCTCCATGTGTTAGGGGCAAGTTGTGAAATTTTGAACACAAGACACCGTGTATGCTGAAGAATCGTGGTTTCAACATAGCGAAGTGGTAGTAGCGACCCGTAACACTCTTGAATATGAAAAAGGAACTTAACAGCCTGCTTGTACTGTACTGTATACTGTTTTGATTGGTCGATTCTAAGAATTGATCTTAACACAGTGAATGAGTATTTTGAAACTATATATAGCCAACCAAGTCAGCGTGAACGTGAAAGTTCGTGCTGCATGTAATACCCGGGTAATTCGTCTAGGGCACCCATGTACATGAACATGTACTGTACATAATACACAAGGCGACTGGAGAGCTTAATCCGATCCGATTCTCTCACAACTCACCTCACCTCACCTCCAAACTCATTTCTTCTTATTCTTACTTAGCTTACCTTTTATGTATACAATTTTATTATTGGCTTTTTCCTTTGTGTTCCACCACCAACCCCCATTCAATGAGTGGTAAATAAGACTAGACATGTGTAATATGTGTATACTGGGGACTGACTCTGGCCTTGTGGAATTACACACTTGCATTGTTAGGCTGACAAGGGACATTATTTGGTTGTCAAATTTTGCGGTGAAAGTCGGTGAAAGTTTTCAGCATTTCTAAATATGGTCGGTAGATCGAAATTGGGAAAGTCGGATATTAATTAACGTGCATATTCTTTAATGTGGAATAGAAAATTTGATAATGTGGGGAAAAAATTGTAAGTTTCAGCTGAAAGCACCTGAACGAATTTTACAATGGATCACTGTCCCTCGTTACTCTATTTTGTATATTCTATGAAAATGAGGTGAGCCGTGGCCCTGGGTTCAATTCCCTGCTCCCCTGGTCAACCCTTTTCTTTTCTTTCCCTGTCTCAGTGGAATTTATCATGCTTTTATCATAATGCTTTTGGAAAATCCTACCGGATACATAATATGGGAGCTAGGGGTTTCGTCTTTGTCACGATTTTGGGGGGCTAAGGCGTTTTCTTTTTACACACACACTACACACACACATACACGTGAGGAACTACGTTACAGAAAATATAGTTTGGTTTGGTAAATGGGGCAAGGAGACTAGAATGCAGGAAGGAATGCAAAAGGGAGGCATGGGCTAAGTGACAAAATAAACTAGTCGGGGCTCTCGCTCCCTCGCTCCAGGGATTTCATTATTTTCAAAGCTTTCACGCGGGCCAGGGCTTTTCTTATTTCAATTTCAATCAGCTTTACAAGACTTGCTCGTGTGCAAAGGAGGTCTCTCTCTTTTCACTACTATTCCAAACTATGAAATCCATTGCAGCACAGCAATAGCAAAAGCAAAAGTAAAATGCATGCAACTCAAATTCACTGTGTAAAGTAAAGAGTGTAATGTAACCAGCACCTCCTTAATGTGTGTACATTATGTATGTAGGGAAAAGTCGAATGTGGTTTACTTTAGCTTAAATCCTAAAGTAAAGTAAAGTAAAGGAAAGCGAAGTAAAGGAAAAAGGACAACCGCGAGAGCCAGAGCCAACCCAGAGTTTTCCTTCTATGATTTATTGTTCGTTAATGACTTTTATGATAATCCGGAAGCTTTACCCGTTAAGTCTTCACAAAGCTAAGTCAGGTATGTAATGTGTGCCTAGTATTATTTACGGCCTCGTGTTTTGCATTAATTTCTGGGTCGTTTAAACATGAGTCTGGCGCCAGGCCATGCATGGGGTAAGGGGTTTAAATTGTGCAATGGATATTAGAATTGAATTTTGGCGCGGGGTACGGCGTAGAGTCATAAAATCTATGGTGAATTTCATAAATGTTCATATCATAAAAATGAAATTTGAATTTGGCGTGGAAATGAAATTCTAAATCTAAAATGAAAGCAAAAGCTCATTCAACTCATTTTATTCTAGTGCAGAAGCAGAATTTAATTTTGGGGTACCAACAATGCAGTAGTACAATTTTTGGGGTCATCTAGCAGCAAATGCAAAATCTATTGAAAAATCCTACTTTCCTATACTAAAGTGGGTTTTACCGTACTAAAATTAATTTCAATTTTCAAGTGAATGCTTGCCCCAGTTTATTTTCGACTGACTTTCTCCATAGTAAATCCCTTGAAATTGCAATGTATTTATTATACTGTGATTACTAGAGCTGTGACACCCTAAACTACTATTTGAGACCCACTCACCCACTACATAACATTAAATGGGACGTACAGTACAGTACTTGTTGTGTGTTGCTTTGTCATTGGTTCTGGCCTGTTTAAAAATTTTTTACAGAGTGTGTCGGTCGTATGTAGAGCATATATGTGTGTATGTGGTGGAAAGTATTTTGTTGACTCTTAAATTGAAACAAATCGTCTGTGGCTGACACGGACATTCCCCAAATACTAACAAGTCTTTTTGTTCCGTGGTGATTATTTTGTATTCTGTCAAAGTCACTCTTCTCTCCTCTCTGCTCTCCCTCTCTGTTCTAAAATACACAAAAGCCCTTTTGTCTTTCCACTTTCCTTGACCGTCGGCCATCAACGACGCGACGTCCACGAAAACGATGACGATGACTCGGAGCTATCTATCTAGTCACTCAGCCCAGTCAGTCAGTCACAATCTAAAAAACACCAACCTCCGCAATCATACCATGCCTTTAGGACAACTACAATCTCCGGAGTGGACGGCAAGTCCACTGCGGACATTCCTAGTATTCTTTCCTATATTACGAGAGAATGCGATTGTTTTTCGGGTCACTCCGTTTAGTTTAGTCAATCGAGTCGAGTTGAAATGTACAAGAATGTTACGGGGAGCAATTCAAATTCTAAAATTGCTGGAGTTCAATTCCAAGCTTTAAGAATTTTTGATTTTTAAGTCTAAATTGATACCAAGGAAGTGACTCTTTACAAGTGAAGGGACTTTATCGGAATTGAACCCATGACCTCATAGAATAAACCGGGTACTTACTACATTGGGCTATGTCGACCCCACTATAAGATTGACTTGGCTGACGGTATGCGATACTCGACAATTTGACCTATTGCCTGTGACATATATATGTCCCAGTGTTATAAGTTTAGCACGGCAACCTCACTCCCTGAGTTGAATGCGAATTTAAAAAAAAGAAGTCGAAGAACGAAAGAGTTCGTGATCTCTCCTAGGGCTTTGGGCTACTTTGGTTGCACAGCAGGGCTTTTTTTGCCCACCATCGATTTATTTTATTTTTAAGCATGGAATTCGAATTCCCTGAACGGAGCGGTTAGTTACGTACGTACGTACGTACAACATACATCTTACGTCTGTATATAGACGTGGACCAGAAATATCCGGTTCCTACGTCCGTCCGTTCATCTTCAAGGTTCAAAAGAACTACGATTAAATTCTAGTCCTGCCATGTCTGCCCAGCCTATAGCAGTCTTTTCTAGATTTCGATTCCATGTCCGTTTCGGGTTCTTAATTTACTTCCTGGTTCAAAATCAACTGAACACTTGACTGCACTTTGAGGTTATCATGTAGTAATCATAGTCGTCCTCATGTGACCTGGAAAAAAAATTGGTCCTCGAATTGGATTTTTAGTCTGTAGATCGAGTTCCAATTCGATGGGTTTTTATTGGATTTTTGGTCAGCTCGTTCTGCATCAGTTGTCCAGGTTGCTCTTGACGTCTCGCTATGTTGTCCGGCGGAATACTTTTTTTATGCATCCGCAATTTCGGTTCGGACACCAGAAAATCGGTGTCTATTTATTTATTCTATTCAAAATTTTAAATTGATAGATTTTTACTGGATTTTTTCATCAATATTTGGGAAGGTATGACCATGAGATAGTAAAATTGACACGGATGAATTTTGGCTGAGAGCATATTCAGAGAGACGACTCTCGTTATTACGTATTCCATGAATACGTAATGAATTCAAATTCTGTCTGTACTTTTTGTCTGCACGAGTAGTTCGAAGTAGTAGTAGTAGTTTCGTAGTAGTTTTTGGGTGGATTTTTGGATGCTAATGACTCTGATCCAATGAATTTCACGCTCCCAACATCAATTCTAATAATCGTGACGGAGGCAGGAGAGAAGAGAAGTCCCTTTCGTTAACGAGAATTTCCCGGAAGCACTTTGTGAACGAACGCCGGGCAGGGCAGCATTGCATTGCACGGCAGTGCAGTGCATTGGATGAACCTCCGTCGAGACTTTCTTCCTGGAGGAGCCCTGGACGAAATATACTGAAATATACTGGAGACTATGTTCTATGTTGTGAAGTACGTTGAGAAACTTGCTGATTTCTCAGGAGAGACTTTCCCCTAATGTACGGATGCACTCTGGAGGAGTCTGGAGACTCCAAAACACCTAAATCTAAAATCCGACACACATAATACACATAGATACACATACACATTGCATTTTTTTTTTTCTCTATCCTTGTTTCCCGCCCAACTATATCAAGTCGAGTCGGTCCTCGTAAATAAATTGCAGGCAAAGAAAGACCCGGGCGGACAAATCCACTCGGCTTACCTGCTGTATCATTCAAAGTGCGAAGAGAAGGAGTACGTAACGTAATGTACAGGTGTATCAAATATCAACGCTAGGCTAAGGTCGTCTCCTTCTTTATTCAACACTTTCCAACTGAATCTTCTCTAACCAGTTAATTTTCTGCCGTCAGATCCATTTTGGGACAAAATTTCTTTTCTTTTCTTGCAAGGCATTGTGGTTCGTGGGCTTGAAGTGTGAACACGAACACATCCTTGATTTTATGGCGGCTTCTATGTGCGTGTGTTAAATGTCTAAAAATTTTCAATCACTCTCGGTGAGTGTCTCAAAATTGTCTGTGGCATGGCGGGCTGTTTAGTCACTCTGTTCATAAATTTGACATGTGATTTAAAACATACATGGCACGCATAATCTGATTGGGGTAAAAATATATTTACGACTTCGGAAGCTTTGAGGTCGACTCGGTCGGATCCGGCAGATGTAATTTCACACCACCACCGGGTTTTTTTTTAGTTAGAGGGTGAGGGCCTGCCTGAAGGGAAGGAACATGTGCATGTGCCCCAAGTATGCGTCACCGATTTAGCGCAGCGTCTTTCTAAATAGCTGAGCTTCGTGGTTTACTTTTCTATAAACGAAGGAATGCAATGCAATGCATGCATGGTAATAATGCACATCTGCATCCGTTCTTCTAATCCGTATTTAAACGATAACTTTCTCACTTGGGATGTCTTCTCTCTAAATGCGTGTGGTTAAAATGGTAGGAAGGAATTGGGCGGAAGTGTACATAGTAGAACCAAACCCGGGAATCTGAATTGGAATGCCATGTGATGTTTGCATATCCATACACACATACTACATGCACATGCACACCCATGAAAATACCAACCAGATGCTCCAACACCCAACTTTATCAATTTAAACAGAATTCATAGTAGTGTGACTGGAATAGAATATAAACTTTTGCACACACAAATTGAACAATATTTCATGTATGTAATGTTTGAATAACCTAATGGCCAAGAATCGCATTAACTCAAAACTCATGTACAAGGTCATTTTATAAATTGAAACTGTATGTACTGTTACTGTATTTGAAAATATTAATCAGATTTTGGTTATTTTCTAAAGAAGATCCATTCCATTAATTACATTTGATAGCCTCCCCTTGTCATCAAACTTATGCTCAAGCTCCTTTCAACTTTTTTTTTTACCAATTCCACTTTATAATTCTTCATCAAAAATAATGTGTCGTCATTTTCCCTTAAGGATCTTCATTCCGTACCGTCATTCACGTCGGTCGGCTTGAGAATTCTTACGTACGTACGTATACTGTACTGTTGTGCCTATCATGTCACATTATTTCGTTTCCTTCCTGAAAGAAATGAGAGTTGACATTTTAGAGCGGAGAAAGCATTTCCCTCCGAATGCTTTCTTTCCACTCAAAATAGTACAAACCTATGCGAACACACATACGCATACCTAGTTCTCTTTCTGCAACAATAATAAAAATACACATCAACTCCATTACACATCGTATGTGCGTGCGTACAGGGTGGTTCAGAATCAGTACAAATCTGTATGGCTTCGCACAGTCATCTCTTGGCAATCAATACGTGTATTTTTTAAATGTACATCTCGTTTTTATTTTACACAATCATGTATTATGTTTGGCGCTTGTTTTGGCGTGTATGATTTTATGGACCACCCAATTCTGACAATTTGTTATACATATTTCTTGTTATGCTGCTCCTGCTTTTCCTTTGCTTTTGCTCCATTTAAATTTGAAGTGAAAACTAAGGTGACGGGTATCCGGGTATATGTATGTGCCGAATGCGTGGAGAATGTTTGTGAAGGTATCCGAGCAAAAGTGAGTAGAATTGGAAGTGAAAGGGAAAAGGAGAAGGAGTTTGTGGAGCAGAAATCTTTAAGTCAATTCAAGTTTGCATGCTTCTCCAAGGCTTGTTTGTGTCAGACGGAAGAGAAAACCTTAACGAAGATACATGATGAAACCCCAGTAGTCGGACTAAATTCACTCCAAACCTTCTCCTCCTTTTACTTCAAGCCAACTATCAACTAGGGATATTAAATATCTCTACACCAATAACCTCCTAATACTAATACCTAAATATGTACTTTACCTCCAAGGTGTTTCATAGAATTTCCACTGCAATTATTTAGGACACACCCTACGTCTTAATTTTTGTAGTACATGAATTGATGGATGCATTGGTATTCTTATGTATATTACAGAAACGTTTCTGGGACACCCTACCCTGCCTCCCTTGCCTTATCCCAGGATTGACTTTTTCTGTAAGAATTTTTTGGGGAAAAACATCGTTTTTCTATGTCCATGTTCGTTTTTTTTGTTTGTTGTTGTTGTACTTCGCCTTAGCTTTCTCCTTTG
>JAQGCB010002836.1:0-10752 GCA_034698835.1 Protaphorura tricampata | reverse complement strand
CTCCTTGACCTCCTGAACAATGTTTAAATGGACCTTGAAAGCGAAAAATGTCATGGATCAGCGCTAGAGGTCACCGATCTCACCCCTCCATTGACCTTCCGATAGTAGGCTTTTCACAGTGCCACGAGGAGTTTCCTATTGGTGCACTCAGTAATTTAGATTTTGACTTCGAAACACGACGAAGCTAACGAGAAAAATGATGCGGTTTTATTATTGAGTTTTTCAATTAATACTTGTTATTCGCAATCACCGGGATATATTGCAGATCGATATCGCCCATACAAAATACCTGCTCATGTTTGTTTGTTTTTTATATTTGTGTGCTTTGGACCTGCAGTCGTGCATTCAAGAATGCTTATCGATTGTCTAATTAGTACAGCACGGGAAGGAAAGGAAAAATATTTACAATAACAGGCACAAACAACCCCGAATCTACGAAGAAATATGATGCATATTCAAGCATCGTAGACTACGCGAATTCTTGCATCTCAGGCATTTTTTTTATCATTACGTTAAATGGGACAAATATTCTTCTGTTGCCACCAGACCAGGAATTTTCTGGTCAATGATGCAAGTATCCCAGTCACAACCAGGATAGGCCGGACGTGGCGCCAGCCCTATCCTTGTTCATCATGACCTCCCATTCCTAATCCCCATTCCAGGATAATCAAGAATTAACAAGCAGGAATAGCAGAAGAATGTCCGAGCTCAAATATTCAATGGTTTTGAATACCTAAGTCGAAAAACAAACCGTGCACGGAAGGTACACTTTAATTTGCAAACTACTCAAGCCCCAAGGTTTGACACAAAATCCCACATCCAGACTGAGTAATCCGGACAAAAGTTTAGCCAAAGGAATTTGGGTTCGTCTCTAACGAGACGATCCAGATGGATGAGACAAATATTGAGAATTTATTCCTCCACTGGAAATGTTTGTATGAGTTGCAGAATAAAACTCTAGTTCGCAGGATGGACGAGAACTTCGGCCACCTCCGTTCACCTCTAGTTCTGAACTGCTTCTGTAAGATACAAGGTCGTTATTTCACGAACAGGATCGTATAGATAAACATGTAACAAATCGAATTACTTCTGCTGCGGACCAGCAACGGGGATCTGGATCACTAACCCTACAAAGGTCTCAACCAAAATAAACTGGACAATGTCTAGTCTTCGACGGAGCTAAACACTCTGATCTTACTATCCCAGGAAAATAGTGACAGAAAATAAACCATGAACAAAAATCCATACCAGAGTCTTAGTCTTTTGAGTTTAATTTATTAACGTAGATATTTAACTCAAGTTCATGTTACAAATTACAAAGGTGAAAACTCAGGCAAAACAAAGGAATTCTGAACTGAACCCAAGAATTCTAAGACTAAAAACAAGACTCTTCTCTACAAGCTTTAAAATCCGACTGTCCGTCTCTTCGCTCCGCACTCAGTATATAATACACAGAGACAGAAAATTAATACAAGCAAAAAATAGTCAAGGCCTTGGCCGGTCGTTCACTTCTATACACACATACACGTTAAGGTACAAAAATCCAAGAAAACTCAACCTTCAAAAAACATCGTACGATGTACGAGTGCACATGCACTAATAAATACTCCTCAATGTCAAATGTTACAGTCAAGGATAAATTAAGTCATGAATGCATAAAATTAACAAATTCATAAAATACAATACAAAAATAACAAATATTAATTTCGTAGTCTGGTTGGCGCTCAGCAACACTGTTCTTTACGTAAATTTAATCATTTTGTAAACCTTTATTTTCAATTCACTACAGATTGGCCTCGTGAACACATTTGAAAAGTCAGCTGAACATAATTGTGGAGCTTCATTCATTCATCGATCATTTGCGGAGTTTTTCGTCGCTACATTACTTATCGACTGGACTGTCAACATACTAAAGATTCAGTCATACAATTCTTGACCCAAGTATCAACGAATGATAATATTCCAAGATTTCTTCAGCCCGACTTTGATAAAATACGATATTTCCTTGATCATTTTATGATAGAAACAACGGGTGGTAGTCTCTAGGAACAATTACTCACAATTATTTGTAAAACTGTTGTTGACCCAGAAAATTCTTTTGAATGTACAACGTACAATGAATTTGATACGTTTGGTCGAAGTTTACTACATTATGTGGCATGTTATGGTGATCATGTGAATGGTATACTTGGTATCATTCTAAAAAATATTAATTTGTCTACAGTTCAAGATGTTTTTGGCTGCACTTTCATTGACTCCCTTGTCATGTCCAGAAATTACATATTTTCGGTACAAAAAAATATGGAGATTCTTACGTTTAATTGTAACAATGGTGACACTTTTATTGATAGACTTAAGATAATAGCTGAGTCTGGATGTATAAGTGACGTGGAGAGAGACTATTTAAACATTTTATTGGAACCTAAGTACCGACTTTTACTTTTATTCGCTGGAGAACTTCCAGAAACTCAAGATAATACTGCTGGGATTGAGTTATGGTTGAAGAATTTAACTGTGGGCTTACCATGTTTAGACTCCACGTTCTTATCTTATTTAGAAACTACTTCCGATAGGTGGGAATGTAAAAAAGAATTAATCGTGTCCAGAAATTTCCCCAAACAAGAATTGATACTCAGTACGTTAGAACAATACTTAACTATAGTCGATAGTAGCCAGGACTTACGTCGTTACGGCGGTCGCTGGTGCTATCTGCGCCCAAGGCGCCGATTCATAAGGGCGCCAACGAGAGCGCCCCTATAATAGAGAGAATGGATGTTCACATATAAATAGAGTAAATTTAAGTCAGGCGAAGTATAAAGGTGTTCAACATTCAAAAAAAATTATGGCCTTCGGTCCGATTATCAATTATATATTTGACTTGAATGAGAGTATGTCAAAAATGCCCTCGAATTGTCTACTTTCTCCGCTGTGTTGTCAAGGAAACTAAAAAATCACGGCCCTTCGGGCCGAACATCAATTTTTGACTTCAGCGTTGATAGACTAGGTAGATAAAGGCTTTTTACTTGATAATATTTTCAGAATAAACCGTTGAAATTAGGGGGAAATGAAAAAATAGGAGAGAATTGCTTACTTCTTAATCTGTTTTACAAGGAAAGTGAAAGAAACTCGGCTTTCTGAATGTCTACACCGAGAAAATGTGTATAAAGAGAATTGGTCAAAACTCATTGAATTGTGCGTGTGTAAAATCAGACTTTTTGGGTGTCCGATTTTAGAATTTTCAAAAATGGTAAAGTGAGAGCGGTGGGGCACAAAATTCTGGGTAGTTACCAGGGCGCAAATTCCTGTCGCGACGGCCATGGATAGTCCGCGCGTAACCGATAGTGGGGTTGCGCCCGCCGAATGCTACGATTACAATGTACTATTATGTGTATGTTATATGTTAATGTATATATTATTTGAAAGATTCTAATAAAAATTTGAAAATTCAAAAATCGTTCTTGAAATGTCAAACGTCGCATTGAGAAATTGAAGGATCTACCTGCGGAGCACATTTTTAATAGTAATGGATACAAATAACAATTTAACATTACACGTGGATTATGCATTTTAGAACTCTGAATTTTAACTCAATGAAAGGCGTTTTTGCAAGGTAGGACGTGAGAAACAAAGGAAATAAACTGTCTTGAGATTTAAAGTTCTAACTAGTTCGTTCAGACAGCGTTGGATTAGAAAAACCAAAGACGCAAAAACCACCGTGGATTGAAAAATGCGTTCCTATTTTTAGAAAATAAATACATACCAGGTTTCTAATACAATTTTCTAATACGATTCTCTAATACAAGACTCTTAAGATATAAGAGTAACTAATAAAAAAATACACCTTTTCTTGAGCATTAGTGCAAAAGTTTGCAGGTTCATTCCTATACATACGAACCAATTATTTAGACAGCATTTCATGTCTTGGGGCAACTCAATAAAAATAATAAAAAATATACTGAATCAAAGATTTCTAATTCTACTGGACAGCCATAAATATTATATAACACTATCCTATAAAAATACACAAAAATTGTCAGACTTGTTTACAAATTGGTTTAGGAGCCGACAATCCCAATAAATTCATACATACCGTAAATGACCGATTAAACGCCCGGACGTTTAATTAAAATTTGAACTTTTTATCTCGGCGTTTATTCGAGCCACGGCGTATTTTTAACCCAGTGGAGACCCGGCGTTTATTCGCAACCCGGCGCTTATTGAAGACCCGGCGTTTAATCGGTAGTTTACGGTAGTGTACTTGTACTTGTCTTAGAAGGTAAATATCCCGATGAACAGTGCTAGTTGCTGAGACGTTAGAAATAAGTTAATTTTGGTTATTTACGTTTACGTGGAATTTTAACCCTATTGAAACGTGGGATAAACATAAAATTCACACTCGATATTAACGTCAAAAAGAAATGTTGTTCTAACGGTACATTAACGCTAAATCAAAACCCATGTTAACGTTGAGTACGAAGGTCGCTTTGACGTTTTCTCAACGTTAAAAATTACGCGCAAGTGCCATCACCTGCCTCGTGGTCATCATGCTCAGCCATTTCAGAGTAGACTACATTCACGTTCACACTTGTCAGTCATAATCCAGTTGCCTTTGGTTTCAGTCCTCTTCTGCACAGCACTGCTTTAGTTTGGAGACTTTGTGGAAAGCTAGATTTTTGTGACTTTTTTTGGTGTGTTGGCCGTGAAGTCGAAAGAACATTTTGATTCTTTCCCGATCATCAGTTTGAAGGTAGATTAAAAATTTATTGAATCACTGCTAAGTTCGTTACGACAAAGTTAAAGCGAGAGTTTTGTGTAAAAAATCTGCAGTGCTCAGTTTGGCTATTTTGTGGAGAGGTGGGTTTGACTCTTTTTTGGACAACGACCGAAATTGAACACAATTGGGACAGAATCTTTGAATCTTTGGCTGGTCATCAGTTTTCAGGTAGTTTAAAGATTTATCCTATTATTATTACGAAGTTCATTTATAACTTCAGTTCACAAATTAATTTGAGTGAGATTACAAAAGTTTTGTGTAAGAAAGTGAACCATGTCTGTCCGGCCTGTTAGTAAAAGACAGAAACGACGACAGGTCAACACAATTGTTGAGAACCAACTCAAAACGCTGAGACAATTCGATTTACCCAGTGATAGTGAGATAGTTGACAATGACACCGAACCTGATTTATCCGTGCATGACTCAATTACCGATGAGTCCCAGTTTTGTTTAAACCCTGTCAATAATCAACAATCCGACAGTCATTGTTCATTCTCCGATTCGGAGATATCGTCAATTAGCCAATCACACACACACACGAGTTCATCCGACTATACCAATAACCTCGGTCCGTCAAATATGCTTTCTAATGCCCACCGTTTTACCGAACAACTCAGATCCTGGGCGATTGAATATAATATTCAACACAATGCCCTTGACAGTCTCTTGAGAATCATGCGTGAAAAGCAGATTGACACAGAGCTACCTTTGACAGCCCGAACCTTGTTGGGCACTATTAGTGCTTCAAAGTCAATCAGTATGGGATCAGATGGAAAGTACGTCCACTTTGGACTAAAGGATTCGCTTCTAGCAAGAATTAGTTCCGGCTTCATCAATGATTCTGATGATTTTCAAATTCAAGTAAACATTGACGGAATTCCACTTTACAATTCGACGAGTGCATCTTTCTGGCCGATACTTATGTCTGTCTCGTCATGCCTTGACCCTGCGCCCCGACCTGTTGGCGTGTTTTATGGGAACTCCAAACCCGATAATATTAACGAGTATTTGGAAGAATTTGTCTCAGAAATTCAAGAGTTATCACAATCCGGATTATCCTGCAATGGGAAGCATTACAGAATAAATCAGGAGAAGTTCCTATTTATATGTGATGCCCCTGCTAAAGCGTATGTCAAGGGCATTAAAGGTCACGGTGGATACTACGGTTGTGACCGTTGCACCACCAAGGGCGAATGGAAAGGAAAGGTAACTTTCCCTGAACTGGGTGCCAAACTGAGAACTAACGACGACTTCACGAACCGATTACAGCCGGAGCATCATCTGTCCAGTTTCCAAACGACACAATCCCCGTTAGAGAGAGTGAACATCGGAATGGTCACACAGTTCCCACAGGACTACATGCATTCGGTTTGCTTAGGTGTGGTACGAAAGATTGTCCATCTTTGGAAGCAGGGACCATTTACTGTTCGAATGGGCACCCATACAATCAAAAATATATCTGCAAGGATGAAGTTTTTATCCACCTCCGTAACTTCCGAGTTTCATCGGATACCTAGAGGAATTGAATTCTCTGAACGATGGAAAGCAACTGAGGCGAGACAATTTTTATTGTACATGGGCCCAGTTGTGCTGAGATCTGTAGTGCCTGCAGCAGTTTATGAGCATTTTATCCTCCTCAGTGTAGCCATTTCTCTACTCTTACGAGATGATTTGAAATTACACACATTAAGTTATGTCTCAGAACTACTCATCACTTTCGTGTCACACTTTGAAAAACTGTACGGAAAAGAAAATGTGACATACAACGTTCACGGTCTCATTCACTTAGTGGAAGATTATAAACGGTATGGCGGGATACACAATTTCAGTGCATTTGGATTTGAATCCTACCTGGGCAGCATGAAACGACTCTTAAGGGCTCCACACCATCCGTTGGAACAATTGCAGAGAAGGCTTTGTGAGAAGGAAGAAATAAAACGCTCCTCAAATTCGGAGAAAACTTCAGGAATGGTTACCAAACAACCTCATGCGTCAGGTCCTGTCTTAAATCTAGTCAACCATGATCAGTTCAAAGTACTTGAGACAAACATGTACAAGTTGTCACTAGGCTTCAGAAATGGCTTCTGTGGCACAATAACTGGTGAAGTATTCCTTGTAATAAACATATGCAGGGATGACTCTGGAATTTTTTTAATTACGCACCCTTGTAAAGTTGTTGGTGAATTATATTCGTATCCCTGCTCTTCTCGGAGTATTGGTATTAACATAACGCAAGTAATGACGGGGGATTTCAAAGTAGTTCGTGCTGAGAAAATAAAAATAAAATATATGTCATTCCCTAGAAAGGAGAAGGATACTTTCGCATGTTTTCCACTAATACATTCATTATGACGTAAGTAATAACAACCCAATACGATTAATCACTGCATGTATGCTGTGTATTTATGACCAATGAGGAAGGAAAATCGAATTACATTTTGCATTTGTATTAATTCTCTTGTTCCAATTGATGTAGGTACCATGTATGCCGTAGTCGAATTTTTGAGCCCCAACCAAGAGAAAATTGAAATTGAAGCGGTTCCAGCATCATGGATTTCAGAAGATGAGAAAACATGCATTGGACCGCGCAATAACGAAGCTTGGAAAGACGCAATTTTGAATCAAAAGAAACCACGCCCGGACTGGGTATCATATCCTGTCAAACTTAAATGTTTTAAAGGTTAGTTGGAACATCTTTTTAAAACTGTATATCCGAATTTTGAAATCTGTGCCTGACACATTTATAAAATAGTATTTATATACTATACAGTATATACACACTAATAAAATAATTTGCATTGGTGTAGAAACTCGCGTGGTGTCTGTATAGCCAAAACTAAATATAAATTGTGAAGTAAATGAATTTTTGATTTTTACAGACAAGTTACGAGAAGCCCAGAAGAGAAGGGACCGTTATTTAGATGCTTCAACTGCCGAGAGCAGTCCAGACTCGGATGACAATGATGATACGACTATGCAAAAACGTAGAAGAATTGCGAAGAAGAATGACGACTTTGAGTATACAAATTTCAAGGAGCTCTCTCCTGAGCCACGCAATAAAGTATGCATTCCTCAACCCCACCCACCACCGGTTCATTCTGAACCATTTTTGGAATCCTTTGTCACAGGTAATACTTGATTTTCTGTATAGATTAGCGGTACTTACAATGTGATTCGGTTCCTCAAAAATCTCATTAAATTGAATCAACAGATATCGCTACTAGCGTTGGTTTGAACGAGCCGTTCGGTATTTCTGAAGTTCCCGACCTGAGAAATACAGTTCCTGTATTCACATTAGTTCCTCCACAAAATTCACAGAACTTGATTAATGATGTCAGAAGTGGGTCCCCAGAATCCCATTCTTCGACTTCATTCTCTATTCGTCGACCATGCGATTGGTTGTCATCACCACCTTTCGATCAACGATCTCCAAATATACAAGGGAGGACAGTTGAAAGTAAGTACAAAATATAATATTATTATACAAATTATTTGAACAATTCATTCAATATATTTCATTATATATCACTATATTTATTCCTAGGATTTGAAACATTAATTTTGAGACAACAGGCCCAGATGGGAAAATCAATTGCTTCACTCACCACTCAGGTGGAGACTCTCAACAAATTATTGAGGAAAGTAATTAAAGGAAGCCCTGAATATGCACCATCTCTTAAGACGGATCTTCCACTTCAATCACAGATTGAAGTCGCCGCACTTATTGAGAGAATCGGCAGTTCAAAGGAGAGTTTTGAATCACTTGTAAGTACTGCTTTTGTAAACAAGTTCTTTCACTAGATTGGCGGATAAATACCGTATCATTGTAAGTAGAATTTCTGAAACCCAAGGTGTTTGTTTACAAATTTTGTCGATGTACTTTTCAGACTTCTCAACTTGCCCTTACTGGAGGTCTGGACGTCAAATCTACAACTGAGAGGGTGATCCAACTACTATTAAATGATCAAACGGCTGCACTTTACAACTGGAAGGGCGTGAATAAAAGGTCTTCTCAGCTCAAAAAACTGGATTCGGGAGCTTGATCCTAAAGGATGCTGTTATTGGTACGTTGTGTGAATATTAGTCTGTAGTGCAAAAAATCTCGTTGTTCGGCGTATTTATTAGTAATTTCTATATAGGTGCAGTAAGAAAAAATTATCCGACGGTCACTGATGCAGAAGTTGAAAAAGTGGTGAAAGATTGGCTTAAGTATGCACCAGTACGACTGGATGGACGAAAGAAGACAAGCAGCACTGCATCTACAACCAAATCAGCACCGCAACAGGATGAAGTCGATATCAGTAATGAATAAAAGTGATATGTAAGCATTTCCCTAACCGAGCATATTTTGTCAAAATAATACATTAATTTCAGGAATTCTGAATATATTAAACCTTTACCTTTGTTTCTGTTAATATTCGTGTATTCATTTCATTTTATTTCAATATGAATCACAAATCGCGAATCCAGGTCGTATGAAGGTTATAAGCAAAGCAGGTTATGTAGTTGGTCAGGTTACGTTGCTCGGACGTTAGTTATAACGTTGTACCAACCTCGTTAACCAACGTTTCCTTAATATTGCAAAAGCGGACATTTTTTCGTTAGATTCACGTTATTTCTCACGTTAGGGCAACGTAATTTAGGTTGCAGATTCACGTTTGGCTAATGTCACTCGAACGCGCACTGTTCATCGGGATATAAATATAAATAGCATTCTAGAGATAATTTCTTTGCCCAAGCTTGCGGTTTTTATGTATATTGTTACATACAAAAGGAACTGTTACTTTTGCCTCACCTGCGTATATCGCAAGCATTCGACAAATATTGTGAATGATCACATCAGGCATCTCGAATAGATTTCTTTTTGTTTCATGACACCAGAAATAGCTGAAAATTTTTTTCCGCTCAATCGATCTGATTTGAAATCTAACGATAATTTCGGTATATTTTTATGTATCTGAAATAATATGCCGTATTTAAGAAGCGAGGTTACTATTCGAACCAGGTTCTTAATCGGTCAAATACGGTAGTAATAATTAAACTGATATGCTTGAGTCTGACGAAGACCGTTTTATCGTACCGTAAATGACCGATTAATCGCCGGGTTCATATAATAGCCTGGGTTCGATTAATAGCCGGGTCAGAAAGTTCAAATTTTAATTAAACGCCGGGTCGAATTTCAATGTCTACACTTTTTCAAGATATTCGTAACTTATATTCATAATGAACAAATTCTTATTAAAAGCTCGGGCGATTAATCGGTCATTTACGGTATTATTTTCCTTTAAACGGTCAGAGACCAAAACAGCTCATTTCAACAAATAGTTATTCATTTTCAGAAAAACTCAGTCACAGACAGACAGTGCGTGGGGTAGGTATAAATTAAAATAGACTTAAATAAACCGATTATAATTAAAATGAAATTTATTCTCATCCTTGGATTCCTTTGCCTGACTGGAAATGTTGACTGTTTCGACTGGAAGGGTAAGTATTTGATTTAACTGCTACTCAAAATGGTGTGAATGCATGCATTCGTGTCCTTATTTATAAGATCATTTCATTTGTGATTTCAGGTACGTTATTGAATGGAGCCAATGACGTTGACTACGATAATCTTGTTTCTCAATTTCCTTTGCTTCCTAAATATTCTCCAGCATTCTCAAAATTTTACAAGAATATCCAGCTTATCCCAGACGGTCTAACATTACTGGACAAATGGGCTAATGTACTAGACCTAGTATCGAACTACGACTGGACTCAGGTAAAACAGTGCTTCCTAATATTGTCTTTTTTTAATTAAATTTTTTGAAATCATTTAAATTCTTTCATTTTTCAATTTAATTTATGGAAAAATTTAATTAAAGATTTGTATGTTTTAATCTAGGTTAATGCCAAATTGGACAGATATGACCTTCCAGGAGTAAAGGAATTGATGACCTCAGTCACGGGTTTCCTTGACGGTCCTGAAAAAAATTCAT
>JAQGCB010002835.1:0-10752 GCA_034698835.1 Protaphorura tricampata | reverse complement strand
TTCCTAGACCCCTGTACAACAAACTTCCCAGTTAGGTAAAAGTGTAGGTTTGACGCTTGACCTGCAGGGTTGTTTCATGGTGGAGGTGCGGGGTAGGTCACCAAAGGTCAAGGTCACCAAAAATATTTAATTTCATTTAAACACATCAATTAGTGTAACTAGTAAAGACCCGTGGAGTACTTGAACCAAAGGCTCGTACTTCACGTAACAATAGTAGAAAGACCCTACGTGTATTTGTCATACGTGTGGGTGTAACCAGGGGTGATTCGCGCCCTTGAGGCTTAATCTCGATACCCTAGGTTATGTACAGGTGATTCGCGCCCTTGAGGCTTAATCTCGATACCTGGTACATTGTTGCATGCCCAGGGTAGTTAGTTCACTGTTTGTACCGGGTAGAGCCTGATCACCTCTAACGGTTACGGTAGCTAGCGACATTTAAGACGTACATAGGTGATCTACATTGTATTAGAATAATCGCTTATGAGTAAAAGCGACGGGGAAGCAGACCCGAAAACAAAAAGGAAAACTAAAGGCAAAGTCTCACGCCGACTTGCCGGGCTAGGACCTGTGTATGATTTTTCTCAGGATAAAACCTTAGCCGAAAAGACTCTTCTAGAAAGACAAGAGACAGAACGCAAACAGCGTATAAAATTGGAAAGGGACAAACATAAACCCGGTCCTTCCATTCAACCCGTCCCACCACCACGAGGTCATAGCATAGAAGACTTCTTTGACCTCACTGAATCTCCGGTCAAAGAAGCAGGAAGTCAAACCGACCGATTAGGCACACAATCTGAAACTACTGTTCATCCAACAACCCCTCTGGTTACTCCAGAGCGACCAGTCACTCCTCCAGTTATACCAACTCGACCAGTCACTCCTCCAGTTATACCGACTCGTCCAGTCACTCCTCCTTACACTCCAACCGGACACATTCCGCATACTACAATGTCTCACACAACAGCTACAACGTCTACAACTACATCTACAACTACCACAACGGCCAGTACAACTAGTACAACGGCCCCAATTTACGTTAGTGTCTACACACCACCTGGTGTCGTCATTTTTAATGGCAAATCCAGGGGCGCTACAGCTATGGAATTCATGGCTAAGTTTAATCTTGTAGCTGCAACCAACAATTGGAATGATGACTCAAAGATGTTGCATTTTCCAACATACCTCATAGACACAGCTAGAGCTTGGTACTCCACTTTTATGAATGAGTACAAAACTACTTATCAAACAAAAACTAGGAACGGCGATCCTACTGTTACTAGCTCTGATACTCCTAGCTGGAAAGAAGTTGTTGATAAATTTAACGAGGACTTTCGTAGTCGCTTAACTGAAGAAGAATTAGAGGTCAAACTTCAGAACAGAAGAAAACATTCGGATGAGACCATTGAGGAATTTTATTACTCCGTCATGCGGTTATGTGATCAAATCAACAAAAATATGTCCGATCACAAACGCATCAATTATTTAATGAAGGGATTGTCCCGACAGGCCGCACATGATTTATATGTGCAACGTCCAAACACAGCTAAGGAATGTTTGGAAATCTTAACAAGGCAAGAAAATTTTGGATTCATCATGGGCAACAATTTAAGGCGTCAAAGCATAAATAACATCGACGGAATCGACGATGTTAAAACTATCAATGCAATTACTAAAAATTTGGAGTCTCTAACTAAACACATGGAATCATTGACACATAAAATCGCAAGCATAGAAAATGAGAAAAATTCTCACAAACGCCCGGACTCTAGATCCCAATCTAGAGAACGGTCTCGAAGTCGTAGTAACTCCCGGAAACAAAAAAAGAGATTCTACACCTCACCCCAAAGATAGGCCGACTAGCCGATCTCCTAGCAAAGTTCAATTCACAGAACCACGAGCTAAATCAAAAAGCCCCATACGTTCCCGGTTTTCTCGAACAATTGATGGTAAACCGGTATGTCTTAATTGTGATTCTCCGACTCATTTTATTCGTGCTTGTCCTAAATTCAAGAAAGATGAACCGGAAAACGGGAAACCACGGCAGTAGAGGGGACTGCCGTGGTCAATAACGTAAATACCCCTACAAATCCTGATCTGAAACCTGGGCTCTGTTTCTTAGATGTGGCTTTTCCTTTCTATACTTCTAAAAATGAATACACTAAATATAAAGTTCGAGCGTTGATTGACCCTGGAGCTGAAATTTCAATTATTCGATCCGATAAAGTCAAAGATAAATCTAAAATAATAAAAACTAATTATAGACTATCTACTGCAACGAACGAACAAATTCCGGTCGATGGTACGTGTGAATTGAATTTCCGATTCATACCTGATATTCTTCACACATATACACACACATTTATTGTTTCACCTTCGATCTCATATGATATGATTCTTGGTCTAGATTTTCACCGTCAACATGGTTTACAATTCCACTGTAGCGACACTGTTGATTTCATACAATATAAAGAATTTAAAAATCCACTTCCTTTCAGCCGTAACACATTCAATTCGATCATTTCTTCTAAACTAATTAACGCCACGACATTATCTCCTCCTGATTTCAAAATACGGATTACTGAAAAAGTAATTTTACCTCCCTTCTCTAATCCGAAGGTTCCGATTTGGGTTCCTTCCTATGAAGAGGACACAATGATGTTTGAGGCTGACGAAAAAATTTCATTACAGAAAGGTATTTTTATACCTCATTTGTTATCTTTACCTGTAGGTCACACCACTATTCGAATTGCTAATCCCCGGCCAATTCATGTCGTACTTGAAGTCGATACTAAAATAGGTAATTTGGTTCAGGTGGAATGGACACAATCTATGACTGCAGATATTAATGCAGTCAAACAAAATCATGATAATACGCCTACAAAGCCAACCCGTGATATGACGGATGATGAAATTGCTCAACTAAAAATAGACCCTGAACTTTCATCAGAACAACGGGAACAAGTAATTAATTTACTTCGACCCTACGGCGATATATTCGCATGGGATATGTTATCTGTTGGCAAAACCAACTTTATGCAATTCAAAATTGACACAGGGGACACTAAACCAATTAGTTGCCCACCATACAGAAAATCTCCATGGGAAAAAGATTACATAAACAAGGAAATTCAAAAACTATTAGAGGCTGACATTATACGACCGAGTCAGAGTCCTTGGTCCGCGGGTGTGTCGCTTGTTAAAAAGCCTCACAGCACTGACCTCCGTCTAGTTATCGACTATAGACGTCTTAACGACAAAACGGTTCGTGATGTCTTCCCCATGCCACTCATTGCTGATATTTTGACTTGTTTAAACAACGCACAATGGTTCACAACTTGTGACCTCCGTAGCGGTTTTCATGCTATTCCTGTACACCCGGACTCCATCCCAAAAACAGCCTTTGTTACCGACTCAGGCCTCTACGAATTTCTGTATTTACCTTTTGGTTTAGCGAATGCTCCCGGATTCTTTAATAGGATGATGCGTTGTGTTTTGAGCGATCTGCTCTATGGTACTTGCTGTGCCTATGTCGATGACATCCTCGTTTACGCACCCACTTTCGACGAACATCTCAATCGTCTTCGTCAAGTATTCGACCGTTTACGTTCGAACAATTTGACCCTTCACCCCTCCAAGTGCTCGTTCTTTTATCAGCGTCTCCAGGTCCTTAGACATGTCGTCTCAAAAGAGGGCGTAATGCCTGACCCTGAGAAAATCTCAGCTATTAAGGACATGCCCATTCCTTCTAATCTAAAGGAATTACGTACATTCTTAGGGATGTCCGGCTACTATAGACGATTCATTAAAAATTACAGTACCATTGCTAAACCATTGACTCGACTTTTAAAAAAAGATACTCCTTACACCTGGGGCCAACCCCAACAAGAGGCACTCGATTTTCTTAAGACAGCACTCATCACAGCTCCCATTCTAGGGCATTTTGATGAGTCTGCCCCGGTCGAATTACATACCGATGCCAGCAATGTGGGAATCGGTGCCATCTTACAACAACGCATTAATGATCAACTCCGAGTCATAGCCTATGCCAGCCGAACTTACACTTCCGCGGAAGCGAATTATAGCACACCTGAACAAGAATGTCTAGCTGTCGTCTGGGGATGTAAAAAATATCGGGAATTTATTTTTCAAAAACCTATTATCATCGTAGTCGACCATCATGCCCTCTGTGCACTCAAACTCACAAAAAACCTCCGCAATTCTAGATGGAATCGCTGGAGTCTTTTAATGCAAGATATCGACTATACAATCAAACACCTCTCCGGTAAATTACATATTCCGGCTGATTGTTTATCACGATTGCCACTTCCATTCACTTCTAAAACACTGCCAATTACTCAACCACCTCGAGTTCTAAACAACATCCAAATCATCGCTGTTGATGATACAGACACTATGCACCGAGCCCAGCTAGCAGACGTCCACATCCAGAACATTATAGATAGGCTCCTGAACGGGAACGCCAAGCATTCCCAACGTCGTTTCCAGACCAGCACAGGTTACATTATTCAAGATGATCTTCTCTATTACCGAACTCGTCGTAACCACGACTCCATTGATCGACTTGTAATCCCACAAGCCCTTCAGACCCAATTGATCAAACTCCATCATGACGATCCCACCATGGGTCACCTTGGTGTAGCTCGTACATATGAACGACTACAACGATCATTGTTTTTTCCAAACATGCGACGAAAAATCGAGAATTACG
Organism: Protaphorura tricampata; assembly: GCA_034698835.1. Classification (NCBI taxonomy): domain Eukaryota; kingdom Metazoa; phylum Arthropoda; class Collembola; order Poduromorpha; family Onychiuridae; genus Protaphorura; species Protaphorura tricampata. Next base: position 6,023 of record JAQGCB010002835.1, on the reverse strand, counting down.
TTCGGACTTGCTTAACCTGTCAAATGCGCAAACATTCTTCATTAGGCCCTGCTGGGTTACTTCAAAGCATCCCCGTGGATGGTATGTTCGATAGGATTTCCATAGATGTCCTTGGCCCCCTGCCAAAGACTAAGAAGGGAAATCGGTACATAATCGTTGCCGTTGAATTTCTAACTAAGTACGTCTTTGCCAAAGCACTTCGGTCCAATACCACCGAATCATCACTTGACTTCATCATGAATTCCATAATTCATGTACACGGAGTTCCTAAAACGATTCTCTCCGACAATGCTTCTACTTTCACTTCGAAATTCTTCCGCAAGTTCCACCAACAACTCGGCTGCACGAATCTATATACAACACCTTACCACAGTCAAGGTAACGGTCTTGTCGAGCGTAATAATAGGGTCATTCAAGACATTTTGTCCAATTACGTTTGTTCTAATCAACGCGACTGGTGCAAATATCTTGGTTCTACCATTTACGCTATGAATACTGCCGTTCATAAAGACAGCACCAAATACACTGCTTATTATCTAATGCATGGACGTAATCCCACCCATCCGGTTGATTTAGCTTACGATTTGAATAAAACTACAGATGATACCCTTACACGAATACGAAAAATGCATGCTGCCCGTACTTTGGCACATTCCAATATCAAAATTGCACAGGAACGTCAGAAGGCTTTGTACGATAAAACTCACAGAGACTTTGAGTTTTATGTAGGGGACTTGGTCCTTCTATACGTTCCTGTCACTAAACAAGGGTTGAGTCCCAAACTCACACACCATTATTTCGGTCCTTTCAAAATAATTTCCAAATTAAGTGTTCTAAATTATATAATAGAACCATTACACCCTAATCGAGTCATAAAAGGTCCAAAGAGAGTGCACATTAAACGACTGAAACCATTTCATGACAAAATTGAGGATACAACAGAAATGACAATGCATGAGGTACACAATGAGACCCACATACCTGACAAATCCGACTCCTCTGATTGCTCGAACGATAGTTCAGAATCTGAATTAGACTCTGAGGATTATGAGGATGACATTACCAGCCGCAAGGACTCTGACAGGGATTCCATTTTAGACACACCTTACGTTACCAGATCCGGACGTACTGTGAAACGTCCTTCTCGTTTTAAACAATGACTAACCTTTCTCCAATTACAGATAATTAAGATGACGGCTCTTATCATGAAATTCTTGACACTCACTTTAATGACAACTTTCGCCTTTTGTTCGGACTTACGAGTACGCATCATTAGCGGATCCTACATCCGTGAGGTACCTAAAGTCACCTTATACACCTCGACAGCACCACTCATTTTCGACTTATCATTCAACATCTCGACCATAGAAGACATTGACATTGAACCACGTAACTGTACACTACACCAAGCAGAATGCACCATGTTTACCAACTCTCGTGAACTACTACAACACATTAAATCAAGACTAACGACTCTACAAAATTCCATAATTGCAACACCAGCCAGCCCAAACTCGGACTTTGACTTCGACTACGACGAACACGACGAGACAACTGGAAGACGTGGTCAAGGAAAGAAACGTAGACGCCCACACCTCAACAAAAGAACCAAACGATCCGACAATCCCTTTACCAACTGGAATCCGTTCACCCTAATCAGCGATTTTGACTCTTGGTGCTGTGGCTTCGCTAGTCAACGTGACATCAGTAACTTGTTTACAACTCAACAACAAATGAACTCCTTTTTAACCACTTTAAAGGAATCAGTCATTGCAGACCATAGTAACGTAATAACGGTTAGCCGAGCAGTAACCCAATTGTCTTCTAACGTTTCCAACGCCTTTAACAATATAACCGCCCAAATGCACAAAACAATAAAACAAATTCAGAGAAACGAAAAAGATATTGAAAACGAAATGGTCTGGATAACAGGTTACGCTAATAGGATTACTCTAGCACATTTTTCTCTCCTCCAATATTTAAACTGGATGGCCGAACTCAATCAATACGCCGATATTCTTAATCATTGTCGTGCTCAATTAATCCCACTAACTGCAATCCCATTATTAACATTGCAACAAGAATTGACTAAACTACGCTATTTGGTTCGCTCGCACGGATTCGAATTAGCCGTACCCGTAGATTCTCTCGAAACCTACCTAAAATTAAAAATAGCGGACTGTACATTCTCCAATCATAGAATTTTAATTCGACTTCGAATTCCTTTACGACGTAAGACGGACGAATGGACACTTCACGAAATAGTTAACGTACCGTTTGGATTCAAAGGATCACTTTGCACACTTTCACACGCACCTACGTACTTAGCTACGTCAGGCAATGACGTAGTCACCATACAAGGGACTCACATGTCCTCATGTGAACCCTCTTCTGGTCTATGTTACGTATCACAGTTTAATACAGATCCTTTGACCGGCAGTCTCTGCCCTTCATTGTTACTCAAAGGCGCTTCAGCCACTGAACTAAATGAAGTTTGTCTTTTCGAATGTCTTGGTTCGAAGGGAAATAACGTTATAGTCACTCAATTAAACTATCATACTTTCGTAATTACTAACGGCCCACCTAAAATGTCAATTCGGTGTTCTAATACGTCCAGTAGTTTTTCTAAAGAAATAGAAGGCAATCCTCCAGGTACCGCTGCGCTTGAAGTAATTCTTCCTTGCCATTGTGAAGTAATCATTCCCGGCTCTCGGTCAATTAAACCACCTTTCCCGTGTCCTTCATCCATAACACCTCTCCCAGTTTTCCATATCATAATTCCAAGCATTATGTCTAAACTAGATGTAATGCTAATTTCTAAATCCTCAACGCCTGCATCCTTCTCAACATACCCAGATCTTGCGTCTTGCTTCAATGAGACCTGGGATTTAGCCTCACCTACGCTAAATCTCACGTCCCTTAAAAAATTAGAATCTTTACAAGTACCCGATCTTATTCATTTAATGCCGCCAACCACAAGTATGCTTATGATATTGTGGAATTTGTTTCTGACCACTTTAATTATATTCTTAATCTGTAAAGTCTTCGGTGTAACCACAACATCACCATTAAATTGGATGGCAATGACCTCGCTGCTACCATCAGCACGAGCATTTACAGAAGAAGCAATACAAATGCAACTCTCAGTTGTGTTGATTCTTCTCGTCGTGCTCGACGTCTTAATGATTTGCACCGGATTCATTCTATTATATTTCTGCTATTATCGTCCACGAGTTTTACGATATAGTATCCATGGTAGACTGACACCCCGACCCTCAGTGAACAATGAACCGGTTAATAATTCTGATATAACGTTTCGGCAACATGGCTCTTTAACAAGTACAACCGAAGAAACTCCTTTGAATCGTCCTACTCGTAAAGAAAGATCCGATAAAAGTACTTTAACTCGACCATCATCAACACTATCTTGGTCTCATGGTGACAATATTAATAACTCGCCTTAACTATATGTAATTACAGATAAACTTGGCGACCAAATTGAGAGAATCATTTGGAATCTGATACCGGTGTGCGATACATCTGGACTTCACGGGTAGCGAATGCCTATATCTACTCAACGAGCAGAGATTGCTGAATTTCAAAACCAAAACTATTACTACAATTTCCGGTTGTGATAACCAGGACTCCATTAGCTCTATTGCGGCTGAGAAAGTCTGCACTTTGTAAAATAATATTAACTACTTTATCTTATTCACGATTGAGAGAAGTATAACGATGTCTTATCAGAGAGAGCGAAATTTTACCCAAGTAGTGAAATGTACCCATCCTCCTACTTGGAATCCCGAATTCCTTACTTATCGAAAATCCCTAAATTTTACCATTTCTTGGCCCGTAACAACTCATCCTTCTGCTGATTCAATTCAACGTTGGACGGTCAACCTAGGACCACTTGGAAGAGCTACAAGCAGCCTTAACCACAACTGCACCTACTCCACCTATGTTTCCTCGGATACAGGACTTCAAGATGCAGCTCAACATCTACTTAACGCACAAATAACTACAGTAACCTATTGTGCCAACACCAACAATTCTTTCTTAGGCATGACCTGCGTTCTGTGCCTGTCCACTCCTGTCCGACATTTCATTATTGATCCTTTCCCACGAATTCATAACCGAACTGTCCCACTTCATACTTCAATCAAAACACACCTCGGTCCAGTCTTTGCCAGTAAAAAAGTTTACAAACTCATGCACGGAGGTGAACAACTTCTTCTATCATTACAACGGGACTTTGAAATCTACAGTGAAAATGTCATAGATCTACAATGCCTAGCCCGAGCATTCGAATTACCGCAAGGACTTGAAGATCTTGTACATGCCAAACTCCCTGACGAAGCCCCAACAGATTTTACGTTAAGACGAGCCGATTGGAGAGTTCGACCCCTTCCCAATCAGTACAAAAATTATCTGATACAACGCAACAGCATGGTGAACCGAATATGGCAGATACTATTGAATAGCTTTTCGACCAGTGACTGCGATGTTTGGGAAACTCAATTCGATACATTCATCGAGTTTTGTCGTCAACAACTCCTACAAGTCTACGAGATCCCTCGGATCGTATCAACTCCAGACTGGTTCCCAAATGGCCCATTCCGTAGCTACAACTTCCGTCATATTAGATTACTTGATGCTGTGCGCTACCACTTAGCCCGAATACTTGACTTACCTGCTTCAACTGTCATCCTGCCTCACATCTTCTGCAGTTGGCGACGTGAACATCCCGAAGACCTCCTTGACATCATCAGACAATACTGTGAAGACATGAGATATCACCGCCGTGTTACTGATTCGTGTATCAATATCATACGTGCATATGACACCTCCGGTCTAGCTGAACGTCATGACGCAGTACCTGTCACTCATGAAGGTATGGAATCACTATTCTCAGGCCCCAATCGATTCTTCCCTGTTGGACCTGAACCCCCTTTGGTTTCAATAAACGTGGCTAATCACCGCCCACAACATGCTTTTGTTCCACCACGTATACCACCAACCTATGACATTACAATGTGCACGGACTATACTCCACCCGTTCAGTCTCCACCTCCGGCCTACTTTCCCACTGAATTCCCAATGCCTTCACCAGAACGGTCCGACTCCGATGATTCCACTGAATCCATCGATTTAAACGTACCATACGATTCCAACGTATCTAATGACACCGATGCATCCAACGACTCCATCGACTCTAACGCTACAGTCGCATTCCTTCGTCCTCACACTCCAACAATACAGGACCTCCTCGACCTTGTCCAGGACACCGATACCAACACCAGTGTTCCCTCGGCATACACGGAAGACATTATTGACCTTGCTGACGACTCCGATTCCAATGAAGAACCCCTTACTGATCCAGCTACATTGCTCATGAACGACATTGAAACATTGGACACAGATCCAACAACTGTTCCAGCAGATACAACACCAGTTATCGGGACACCTTCTCCCACCCATCCTCCCGACACATCTCCATCCGACGAGGTCATGGACACCGCAGTAGACGTCGATACATCACCAGTTGAAACACCTTCAGTTGTCCTTCCAGCGCAGGTTTCTCCACCAAATCATCCGACAGTCACGCCAACCACTCGATGTTATAAATGTCAGACCGACGGACATTACGCCGGTCAATGCCCATCTGCTATTCGTCATCGCTTACCTTCAGCTGCCAGAGTCCAACGTAATCGTCACCGCTACCACACACGTTCTGCACGTTTTGTACAACAACAACCACCACTACAACAACAACAACCTCAGCAGCCCGTACCGTTTTATCTTCCTTCTCCTCCAGTTGTTTATTTACAACCTCTAGATCCGAACCTATTCCAACAAACTTATCTCCCTTATCCATTTCCTTACTTTTATCAGTGACCCATTTTTATTATATTTATCCGTCGAGGACGACGTAGTGAAGAAGGGAAATGTAACGTATACGGAGTGTCATGAACATGGTCAAAGTCAAAATCAAAGGAAAGTGACTTTGACCCTGTTTTTGCACT
>JAQGCB010002834.1:0-10754 GCA_034698835.1 Protaphorura tricampata | reverse complement strand
CCCTATTTATATCAGTGGGTATATATATATTGAAGATTTGAGTTGACACCGCATGTGTATTTGTAATCAAATCAATAAGGTTTATTGGAAATAAGTGAGAATGAATTCCGGACGTCCAATTCAATCCAGTCATTCGTGAGTGAGTCAATTAAGAGAAGTGCGTGGCAGTGGCAGTGCCAGTTTGTAGGTGACACGAAATGTTGTTTCTATTCTGAATTGTGGGAATGAATGAAATGAAATCCTGGTGGATTGGATGGATAGAATAGAATAGAATAGATCTAGATGAGTTGCAGTACTTGCAGCAGTACAGTTGGCCTGCCTGGGAAAGGAATGCAGGGAAGGCAAGGCAGGGCAGAAGAGTTTGTGCTTACTACCCGGGTAGTTTGGAGTTGAGTAGGATCGATGCACACGTTCCGTTCCCCGTAGACTCTCCGTTTTTGAGCTTCCACTCCCTTCTACTTTTACTTCTCCTTTTTCCTTTCCTAGCTTTCTCCTCAAAAACCAACTTATTATCCGGGAGAACTTTCTCCGTTAGGACGAGAGTACGAGTACGAGTACGAGTACGAGTACGACGAGAGACCTCTCCTCACCCATCCAACCTTCCCATGCATTCACACACATACCTCTACTCTACCTACACGTACGTACGTACTTTGATTCTACTTCCACCTGCTCCCAAAATTATCTTCACAAAAGTAAAAGTTTCCAACTACCTTACTGGGCTTCTAGTCACGTGTCTGAGTATAACTGCAGAAATTCAAATTCAAAAGTTCCGTACGTACTTCTAGAACCACCATAGAGTAACAGTAAACCATTCTTTTTTTTCTATGACTGAAAATTTTGCACAATGTACATCTAAAATATTTCGGGGTTATCATTCACACAGACAAAGGGTCATCAATACAGTAATCAGTAAATCCATGGTTTACCTAATTAAATAGCCCGTTAAAGTTAACCCGCAGAATGAGGAAAAGATTAACCGTACTATTTACGGTGCTAATGCTAAAGGAAATATATACATATAGCGCGGGTGCTCTGCTCGCACATGTTATGTTATGTTATGCTGTATTTAAGAATTTGAAGATTGCATAAGATTTGATAGTTAAATATTAATATTGAGATGAAATGAAGGGATGGGTTAACTTACCACGTCTATGATTTGCATGAGAGTCAAACCAAAGCTGAGCTGGAGGGGTTCGGACTCATTCCGGACGGGACGCTCCAGCGTGTTGTATTCTTTGAGGAGTTTCTCCAACAATGCTTTCTCTCGCTCTCCTTGCAACGAACCTAACACACAAAAACAACAAACAAACAGAATTCAAATTCAATTCAAATAGATGTTGAATTCCTTCCCAATTTAGCATGGAGAGAATTAATTGTGTTGTTTATTGGAGGATCTAGAGTAACTTAATCAAAGAAGCGTCACCTCGTTGATATCAAAATATATCGAAAGACGAAAATGGGTTACCCATCCATAGCACTACAAATGGAATCCCACGATGAAAATTAGATTAAAATATATGCTTGTCTGCGCTGCGCCCGCGCGCGCTTACTTGACAACCAACAGTTTCATTTGAGGAAAGTATTTTTTTTGTTCTGTCTTTTCTCTCTCTCTCTCTCCCTCTCTGTTCTGTTTAAAAATGTATGTGAAAATCCCAAGTGAAGTTGTTTTGAAACTTAACTAACTTTGTGTACTTCTTACTTAGGGTACCACGGGGGTACCTCTGACTCTGACTCTGACTCTTTCATTCCTATTTTCTTTATATGTGAATGTCGTAATGTAATGGAATGGAATGTATGTAATGCACTCTCCTGTGCCTGGGCTGCCCGTCCACTCCACTCAAAGCCCGAGAGATTTGACTGGATCTTTCTCAGAAACTAGACTAGAAACAGAAACTACTCTGACTCCTAGTACTATTTCTCCATTTCTTTTCCCTTACTCTCTGTGGAGATCAAGTTGTTGGGCCGAAAAGAGAAAGCTAGCCAGTTTTCAAAGAAAAAGTTACCATGGTTGATTTTAGTCTCAAGGCTCATGTTTCATCCTCCACCCCACTTCCAACCAAATCCGTCAATCAAATAATACTCTGTCTTATTTTGTTGTCAAAACTCAATTTTACAAAAAAACAGATAAAGAATTTTGTTCAAAAGTCAAAATTCTTGGAAGTCCTTCGATATGAACAATTTGTATCGTCTTTTCTTTGTATTCCCATGCAATTTTTGTAATATTGTTAGACTATTTCCGATTCTGGCATGGTCAAAGGTAATTTTAAGTACACGTTCATACTACTCATACTCATGACTTCCTTACAGCATGGATGGTTGCATGCATAGGAAATGCGGGAATGGATATAAGGCGTATGGTTCACAGCGTGACCTCCTTCCGTCATTCCCCTTTTTGACGTGGAAGGACGCTGTGGATGTTCATAACTTGTGCTCTGTGCTGTGCGGAGTAACAATGGCTGCCGGGAAACAATAGAGAGAAAAAGAGATGAATCCGAATTTATCCACCATTTAAAGGCTGGCCTGTCACTCAACATCAAAAAACCTAAACCAAAAACCCACGTCACCCGTCAAACTCAAAGATTTTGACCTCCGAGCATCAAACCAACCAAAAAAACTTTCCTATACGTCCGGTGGTTAACATGACAGGTCCATAGCGTATTTGATACAATACATACATTGTATCTTGTATTAGTATAGGGTGGTTCATAACCATTTTACATAGCCCAACCCCTAATTTGGGATAGGGATGGAAGTTAATTTATTTTGAGCCACCCTATCCACCAGAGGGCAAGCTAAGATTCAAAAATACCCAGCTTTTGATTTCTTTTTCTTTGTCGGAGTGACCGGAGAGATTGTTTGATTTTATTGCATTGGATTTGTGACGTAAATTGGATTTGGAAGTGAGACGCGTCGTTTTCTGCCAATGCCACCAGGTATGACTTTGATGAAGAATGTGTAGGAGCCACAAGCTACGACAGGCCAAAGCTACTACCGGATGCACTTTGTTTGTATGTTGGTCGTCGTGTGCCTCTTTTGGGATACGCTCGCCGCTGTGTGACTGTGACTGTGACAGTTGTTGACTTTGCATTTGACAAGTTGTTTACTCATCCTCTTCTTTTTCTGATGGACTGTCAGCCATGGTATACGTATGTGTGTGTAAATAAAAAAAAGAGAGTAAAGTCCACAAGTGTGTCCTCTAGCGTAACAGGAAGAAGACAAATGATGAGACTGCACGCACTTTCTTCAACCATTTGTGAATTGCGATTTCATTGACAACAGGTTGTTTGTGGTTGGTTCGTGGGTGGGGAGAAAAAGGACGGACGGACGAACGAACAAGCACAAACAAACATTTGAGATGAAAAGGAAGTGGTTGTCTAGGGTAACGGGCACAAAATTGTCATTAACTGACTTCGGTCGGTCTTATTGGCTCCAACAAAAGTTTATCCTTCAAAAGCTGTCTAAGCTCCAAATCCATCATTACAGATAACACAATAAACTTCTTGGAATTTATTGCCTCATTAAGTCTCTTATCAATTGTTCAATTTCTCATTAGTTGCGTAATTGGTAATATGCCCGGCGCAATATCCATAGGAAGTTTGAGAAAATCCTTCGAGTTTTGAATTTCTTTTGTTCTAAGTTTTTCCCATAGGATTGAATGATCGGCCTAAGGCCTAAAAGCCTAAAAGTTCAGCATTACGGAGTTCATCTATTTGTATTATCCACCATTATGTTACGCAAATCATACGTCTCTCTAATAAAATGACACTCGTACTAATACTAGCAAAACCCAGCATATCAGCTCTAGAATCTGATTAATTGAACCAGAAATCTTTGGCATGTATATTTTCAGGGTGTTGGCACGTGGATTTTTACAATCTAATCAAGTTTTCCAAGATTTTTCACTATTGAACCTAACTGAAAAAATTGGACGACAGAAGAAGACAAGAAATGAATCTAATTGTACGTAATACCTATTTTTCCACAATCTAATCAAAGTTGGTTCATTTATTGCCTAAAAGCTGAGTGAGTGTGATTTAATTGTAGTTTAATTTATGGCCTGTCACTGTAAACAATAGAGGAAGTGCCTGTATTGATTTTGACGATTTTTCTATAAGATAACCGGTTTTATTTTATTCGGTGTATATGTTAGAGCTCTGCAATGTATTTCTTGTAGTGTGTACTCTATCCTGCATCACCACTATTTAAGAAGTTGCTTGCCCAGTGTAAAAAAAATCTAATTATCTTGTGTACATATTTCTGCATGTAATTAAAGAGAGTACAAGAATGTAAACGTGACTAGATTTGGCCTTGGATTGGAATGAAGACATTTGAACATCCCATTCTTTCCACACCTAAGAAATGAAGTAGTTGGATTTCTGATCTCTAATTAGTAAGTAATAAGGTAATTGCTTTCCTCTCTATTGGACAATGGCATCACGTCAATCATCCATAGTCGTTGTGTGGTAAATTATATTTCACTATATTAATTATCATTAAAAAATTAATTCTACTAATTTAAAAATAAACAGGGCACGCTACACTACATCACCTGCTTTTGGAAAGAAATGGATAATTGAAATCAGTGGAATTCAATATCCATCAATATTCATCAATATTCAAAATACTTTGGAGTCTGGATCAGATATTAGCTTGAAATGCGATCAAACCGAAGATTTGACTACTATATCCGGAGATTCAGGGTCTACTGAAGAACTAATGGGTTTCCAACATCCTCCCATGAGAATAGTGTCTCATATTTTGGACACTCTGAGCACTTTTAAATACAAAGTCGTGGGAACAACTTCACACACTTTAGAAAAAGACAGCAATACCAGAATTCATGATGTTGTTTGGACTTTGCAATTGTAAATTCGTTTATTTTTATAAATATAAATGACAATTCGTCCCGAAATTAAAATCGACAAATGATTGGAGATCGAATAAACAAATATCCAAGTCAAAAATACGTACGTGGAATTTATTTTACAAAAGAATCTTCAGATAGGCAAGGAATGACGCTAGTTCGTATTAAAGAGTTTTTCCTCCTACTAGTCAAACCATCTGGAAAAGAGCCGTGTATGTTTGACCACGCACGCCGTCATGGGTTATCAATGTTACAAAGTGTATTACATATTATTATTATTGAAGAAAGTCTTATGTATACGTAAGACTACTACAGGAGAGAAGGACGAAATGTTGAATTTTTGATTCGTTGAGGTCCCAAAGGCCATGGTATACATACATGGAATGAATGTTCCACTTGGCTTTTTCTCTGGATAGAATGAATACAAGTCAGAGTCTGAGTCAGAGGAAATGGGATCTGAAGAGGAAAATCAATTCTTTTCTATCCTGCTCTCTCTCATTCTTCTCCTTTCTCCATCTATGTGTACCTATGTACTTTCTACACCGGAGGTCCATGTCCAACAGTCCAAGTCCAACCATGGAACCAATCATCTCTCCCTCTACGTCCGTCACGTGCTCTACCTCGTGTTGGACAGGTATATGCTGATGCTTGTGCTATGACGCGGTGGAATTCCGCATCCCTGTATCTGCATCTGCATCTGCTCTGCACTGGAAACTGCAATGCAGGAATGGAATGGAATGGATGAAAGTTGGAATGATTAATTTTGATTAGGTTTGATTGGGAAGGATTAGAGGATTGGATGATGTTTGAACATGTAAATGAAGATGGACGTGAGAGAAGGATGAAGTGATTAGATTTCTGATTCTGGCCTGGCTACAAGTCCTTCATTCCTATACTCTTCTCGTAGTTAGTTTTGAATTCTATTCAGTTGGATGTGCGGATGGGATTTAGCTCTAACCCTATACTATCTCCGTTTGATTCTTCCTGTGGACGAGGAGAAAGTAATTTAAGAAAGAATGTGTTGTTTGGACAAGGACTGCATCCACTCATCCACTCACTCACTCACTCCACCAAATCAAGTACTTGCTACTCCTACTCCTCACCCCACTCACAATCTTCAACTCACAAGGAGACATTTTTACACACATTTTTTTTATCATTTTATAATGACTCAGTCAGGCTAGAATTTCACCCGAAACTATAAACACGATTTCTGGGAAAAAGGTATGTAAAGCGTAGAAAATTCTTGGTACGAATATGCTCCATGGACTGTGTTCTGACAAGTAATTGAAATCCGAACTTTTCTACCTCTTAGAATTTTCCTGGAATACAACATGATTATGGATTCACCTGAAACATTTACTGAGAAAGATTGCGACTACTTGTACAGTAATAATGGGATTCATGTTGAATTGGATCAAAATTTCCATAAAAGTGTGTCCTAGGATTTTAAAAATGAATGGCTGACATTGCAATGGAATCTCTTACTCTGGCTGGCTGGCTAGTTTTACTTTTACTTTGACTTTAACGTTTGAAAAATATTCCTCGTGAATGTGAGAAAGAAAGACTAATTTTGAAACCACACAGGAGGTAAAGAAACTAGTAAAGCCAAAGCCGGGTTTGGGATAGCCATCCCATCCTAGTAGTTCTAGAACTCTCGGCAGGGAATCGATAGCACGAGCAAGAAAGAAAACTGAGACCAGACGCCTTTAATGAATTCCCGTGTCCTGTCATAGCTATCTAGCCCTAGCTTTCTCTCTCTTTCCCTCTATTGTGTTGGATCTTCTTACTTACATACCTTTTACTTACTAACCAAGAATAAATCCAAGTAAAGTGAGAATTCAGACTTTAGTCCAACGCCCACTAAAACACTTGACAATTTCCAAGCATATGTATGTATTAGGGAGGTTCAGTAAATCTAATGGGAAATTAAGAAATCTCTATACAAAAAATGTCCGACCATACTTTATGCGTTTAATTTAAAATTGAGCTTGGAATAAACAAATTATAAATTGTTATTGTACCCGCCGGGAAAGTTTAAATGTATATGTATACACGTGTTCAGTTTTCGTGTAATCAATAACACGCACATTGTTCAATTATCACAAACTTTAGAGAAATACCGATGAAATGGTTTAGAATGTTTTGTAAATAGTCCAATGAGTTGAGCTCTCAGGTTTTAGAGATGAGAGTTCAAACTTTGTCACCCGGGTCGGAGCGGATTATTTCTAAGCTATGCTGTGCTATGCTATCCTATGCATGGTTTGACCCTCTTTCCCAGTTTTCACATAAAGTTGTATGTAGATGTATGTGTATATGTATGTTGTACGTGTATGTGCCCTGTTATCTCTCACATGTGTCTCCAGGCTGGATGACTGGAATGGTTGGATTCTGGAGTCTGGGTGACATGGACATGGACATGGGAAAAAGAGAAAAGTTTCTAAAGAAACAAACTAGACAAAAAGTAGTCAAGTCTAGGATTCTGGATGGTCTGGATTTTGAACTTCAGTCCTCGACTATAGTTTCCCGCACACAAACTTTTAGTTTTTGGAAAAGACAGACAGCAGACCATGTCCAGTTCCAGTTTCCAGTCCTTTCGTTCTTTAACAGGGCAAACGCAAACGCATGGAATGAAAAAATGGCACAGCAAGGCATAACATGGCAGGGGGGTCGACAGAGTTTGACCCAATACTAATCATACTACTGCCAGGGGGGTCAATGTCCCCCTGTTGCAAAATTACCCCGAATTCATCCAACACCTCAACACCATTCATCCAAGTTGTGTGGTTTTAATTGATGACATTAAAGTTCTCCCAGACTTTAATTGAAAAGAAGTTTGAGCACTCATCCACTCCTCTGCTATGCTCTGCTCTGCATCTGCACTCCATGCCCATTGCACTGTGAGTAATTTGGAAGGAAGCAGTGGAGGAAGAGCCAGAGGAGGAGGAGAAGGAGGATGAAAGGAAGGACTCCGGCCGGTGACATTTCAAAGTTCCAGTCTCACATTTTATTCTTAGAACTTTCAAATTCAAACTAAACTCAGATTTTTCTTTTTCCATACTTCCATGTTCTACGTTCTACCTATCCAATCTTTGATAACCCATGTCAAAGTTTTCTGGCTTCATTCCCAAAGTATTTTCTTTATTCTGTTTTGTTTCATTGATAAATGGGTTTCAAATTATACTAGCTCTTTTCTAAAAATACATTTGGAATTTGGAAGGTTGGCCATTTGATTTCTCACATAGTGTTTATTTTGGTGTATGTGCCATATTTTCCATAATTCGTCCGTGAATTGTATATCTCACTTTTAATTTCTTTACAGCATGCAAACTGGGCTGCATAAAGGTTGCTTGGAGTTTCCAACCTAGAGAAGACACGCGTTATCAAAAAAAAAACTCCATGTTAATAATAATTCGGATATACTTTCTGTATTTTTCCGTGATCAATCGTCAGATGCCAATACTTTGTAGCATGAAAGTCGTCATGACACTCCTACCGTGAATCTACGTCTTGTCCTTCCTCTGCTTATCATTATAGAAAAACAAGTTTAACCACAAAGTGTGCATGCATATGCATCCATGGTTAAATCAAATCATACGTACAGTATTCAAGTGAGAACTGAAAACACATAATAATCATAATTTACGTGGAAAACGCTCTCAGATTTCAAAGAGTGTTCATGTCATGACACGATTTTCGAATAAAACGCAGTTCATACGAAAAACAACATCATCAGATTCGATGTTTCCCTTTTGCTGCTCTTGTCAACACCACTCCAAGTCCAACATTTGAATCAAATTACATTCGGAATCAACCTTTCAGAACCACAAAGGACACAACACAACATTCTGATTCTGAGAATCATCTTGAGTTTCATAGTAATCCTTTGGTCTTTTGTAACTTTCAATTTTTCTTTGTAGTTTACTTGTGATTATCTGAAGAATAGTCACCTCATTATATCAAAAATCTGTTAGTCCGTGCATTGATTTTAGTGTTTACAAATTACTTGAGGAATAGCTGAATAGAATCATAAGCCAAATTACTGAATCAGCTATCTGAACTTTAATGGAGGAAGAGTATAAAAGAATACAGTGGGTAAACTGGAGTTGGAGACGAGAGGAGTCCTTGAAAATGTTTGCAAAATTTCTGATACAAATATTGACAAATGCGAAAAAAAATAGAAATCGAAGTCAAACTAGCTGCCAAAACTTAATAAACGAACCAGAAACAAAACTATTGACACAATGAAACAGTGTTGGACTGAGAATCTGTGCACAAGTGAAATATTCCTAACTCAAATTAGGGCACAATATAGTACAGTGGAATCTCTATATATCAACCTCCCCTATATCGTACACCTCTCTATACCGACCAAAATGTCAGGAACGCAAGACCTGCCTTTGCATACACTTCTTTGTTATTCCACTTTCTGTATATTAAACTTTCTCTTTATTGGACACATTTTGCTGGATTTTTCGAGTTCGGTATATAGAGAGTCCACTGTAATGAAATCACAAACAACAGCAAAGGAGTGACAGAACACAGTGTAGTGCAGTGCACAAGTTTGACGTAAACAAATTTTTCTCTCAAATAACTCTATGAAGCATTGAACTGGTGAATTTTTTTCATAAAACCATTAGTTAACAAAATGACGTACGTGAACCCTTCTATACGTAATGAAAATTCATTCAATTTTAGTGGAACAGACAGCTCGAATTAAATGGAGGAAGTGAATCAAAGTAAGAAAGAAAAATAAAAAGGGAAAAGGAAATCTGTTGAAAGAAAGGCACTAATTCAAAACCTTTCACCGCCCCACCTTAACTCTACACATATTTGTGTGTTTGTTTTCTATTTCTAAACACAGAAGAGCCTTTTCATTGATGAACGTATTAGACAGAGACAAAAGAGTTTGTTTTTACTTTGAAAATTGTGGCAATTAAGTCTATGAGTTCGTTCTGGCTCTTTTGGCTCTCTATACCTGCTGCATCCCATGAGAAGAGAAGAGAGAAAGAACTTGGGGAAAGGATGAAAAGTAAGCGGCGGGCGGGACAAGACCTTTTGATGTTTGATTTGGCCGAAGTGTACTCTGTACTACTCTAGACCAGTACACAAAGAGAAGTAGTAGGAAAAACGTAGTTACGACACAAAGTACAAAGGACTTTGGTTGTTTCATTCGTTCAGGACGCTGGGTTGTTGCGCTACGTTGGTTGTTGGCTCCTTCCCTTGATTGTTGTTTGGGAATACGGAATACTACGGACGGACGACGACAAGAGTCCCGTGGAAAAAGCTTTTAGGGTGATGGAACCAGAGCGGAGCCAAGAAGAAAAAAAAACTAAGCAACATACACACTGCATTCCATTCCACCCAAAAACACTCAACAGTCTCATTCAACCCATAAATCTTTCTAGGCCAGAGCGCGAGCGGCCGGGCACTATGCTACCCGGGTAGGTAGGAAAGTTCTTCCAACAGGACGACGGGACGGAACTCTCTCTTTTTTTTTCTTCCTCTACTTTGTTCCACCTGCTCTCCGCTAGCAGCTCCTTCGACAGAAACGCCCTCCTGTAGTCCTCGTCCTACGCTTCTCTTTTTTTTAACCTGGCCGCCGTCTATTTTTTTCTTGAGTAGGTCTTAGGGTGTCTCAATCAACTCAATTCTTCACGATCTGGTGTGGTAAGGCAGCTTTTGAAATACTTAGAGCCCTTAACACAGACTTGGGTCAAGTACTTTTGAAATGGACTTAAGTCCAAATCCAAGTACTTTCTCCTAATTCCAAAAGTACTTCAGTCCAATTCCAAGTACTTTTCAAATTTCAAAAGTACTTAAGTCCAATTCCAAGTACGGACTTGTACTTGGTACTTTGTACTTAAGTACATTTTGAAAAGGAATT
>JAQGCB010002833.1:0-10754 GCA_034698835.1 Protaphorura tricampata | reverse complement strand
AAAAAAATAAATATATGGCTAGCGTGTCTCACACGGGCTTAAGATGACTGCTGCCGTAGGCAGCTTTCTTTGCTAGTTATAATTATATTTCGTCCAGGGTTGCAGATTATTGGTAGCCTGCTCTACAACTTGTTAAAAAAAATCTAGATTACTGATGAATTTAAAAAATTCCAATGGATTCTTACCAAAGTTAAGTTGTAGTTTTTGAGACTCCTTGTTAAATTCCACAAAATTTTACAACCAGTGCAGTAGCATGTTCTGTACAATAATAATCGCTAAGGAAATTCTTACACACGTTAAACTTTCGGAGTTCTGATAAAGACTACCCGGTAGCTGACTTGAGTAGTCCGGGTCTTTAGGTTCCACGGGTTCACGGCTGTGCTGTCGTGCTGTGTAATTGGGAAATAGAGTAGTAGTACATGAGAAAACCGAATTTTTGGAGAAACGATAGAATTCATTGCCTCCGAGAATACGTAACGTTACGTACGTAAAGATCCCATTGGGTTTAAGACAAATTGTATATTTTAAAAGTTTGACATGGTCCATTAGATCTTGTCTTTACACAATAATATCCAGCAGGAACTTCATAGCCGTAAGGTGAGTCCATAGTTCGGTGAAAAATGTAAAATATTGAACAGATAATCCCCCATCGTCAAGTGATAAAATCTTAAGTTTTATCAATTTGACTTGTATAATGTGAATGGGATTTGGTGACGAGTGTAAATGTGCATGAGTATAAATGTGGCATCTACAAAAGTCACTTTTCGTCTAAAATCAAGTTTTACGTCAATGCAAAAGTTTACCGCTAAAATCGTATCCGTTTTACTCAGAATTTGTGAAATTCCGTTATCACATATGTTAGATTGACCTGAAATCGAACTGGGGTTAGAATAATTCTGGAAACCCATTTGTAATTTAGGGTAGTTCAGAATTTTTTACTGTTCCTAAGTAGTCAATTACATTTAATAGCCATAAATACGTTCTGTGCATGCCTTTAGCTGAAAATTTTAGAGAAAAACTCGGTTAACTTTAACTCATAATGCAGAGTAAACATTCTTTAAAAAATAACAAGAATAATAAGCCGATGCACCGGGCGTGATTCGCATTCGTAGGCCACATTTTACATTAAGTTTTCTGTCAAACGCGTTACATATACTTATGTAAAGTTTTGTTTAAAAACCAGAGTAAGGGAAATGGTACTGTACCATGCACGTTGTGCCACTAAAACACAGAGGGTATACTAAAATCTGACTTTTTTCAGTTTATATAATCATAGGTCCTGCTATGCTATCTGAAATCTCACTGAAAATATTTAAATAATAAATTCAAGGTGAGAAGTCAAACTTTTCTGGCTATGACGTTATATTACATATGAAAGGTTCAATACACTTTTTTACTTACGATTAGATTTAGCCAGGACAGTCCACCGACCATAGCCCTATTCTGTTGTGTAATACTTGCATCCAGTAAAATAAAGCTTACATTACTATGAGCTCTTCAGTGTAGTGATTTCTTCTGTCTAATACACCTGAGTCCAACTCGACTGCACTGTACTAAAAGAATTATAACCATTAGTTCTAAAACGATGTTAGAATTAATACTATTGTCATTGTTCATCTTAATTTTAACAATTGTGTGCTATCTAAAATTCAAGAAAAACGACACAAAATTTGGAAAACGACCGAAAGGTACATATTTTATTTTGTGTTCCTGTTTAAAAGTCTTACTAGAACATTAATGAAAATTCAGGACCACTCGGAATTCCTTTTCTTGGGAACTTACTGCAGTTGGGAACTGAACCTTATAAAACTTTTATGGAATGGAAATCACAATACGGGCCTGTGATTTCTGTCAACTTTGGAAGTTTTCCGTAAGAACGGCAATTCTTAAACAAAAAAAATATGCATGTGTAGATTTTATTTTATTTTTCGTTTGCATTTCTGTCTAGAGCTGTAGCAATCAGTGATTATAAATTGATTAAAGAAGCTCTGAATAATTACGCATTCTCTGGTCGACCCGAAATCCCAATGTTTAAGGAAAGGAGCGGTGGAGAAAGACATGGTGAGAAAATTTCGAGTGTTGCCTTGTGTCAATAAATTCCAACCAGTGTCTATGTAAATGTTACAGTTACAAAAAACCCGGTTATTTTAGGGCTACCCTGTGCAATATACAACACATTAATATTTTTCGTCAATTCTTACAACAAATTTTTTGACCACAAGGCATACTTTTCTCTGACGGGAAGGAATGGACAGAACAAAGACGTTTTATTCTCCATCATCTCAAAAATTTTGGTTTTGGAAAAAAATCCATGGAAGTAATAATCCAGGAAGAAGTGAATGATGTGGTAGAAGAATTAAGTCAACTCGTTGGACAACCAATAACTTTACGGGATAAGTTCAGCCCTGCAGTACTGAATTCACTTTGGGCCCTCATTGCAGGAGAACGGTTCAAACATGATGACCCAAAACTACATGATGTTCTCACTCGTTTTGACAAGTATAAAATTATTTTACATGAAAAAAAAGCATACAGGTATTAATAATTCTTACTTTTAATTTCTTAAAAAGTCACATGGAAGAAATCAATGGTTTGACAGCCCTTGCAATGTTTATGCCCTGGTTTGCCAAATATTTTCGGACACTGTCCGGACAGGAGTTGATGATGAAGGATTTACAGACAATGCTAGATTTTATGGGGATTCCGATTAAACAACACCAGGAAACTCATGTGTCCGGTCAAAATCGGGACTTGATTGATGCGTACATTGACGAGATTAAAAATTCAACAGATCCGAATTCAAGTTTCTACAAGGAAATTGGAGGTACGAGTTTATTATGAGAATTTGATCCTTTTTTCTAAATCCGATTTTTCTTCAATGCGAAAATCCTTACAGTTCTGCATATATTATTATCCTATCGATTGGACAAATGGGTCAAGAATGTAAGACAATTTGTTAACTCAATGACCACTCGTTTTCCAGTGGTTAGACGTCAACTGCATTTACAATTGGCGTTTCCAGTGTACATTTTCATAACTCGAATCGGCTACGAGCACGTCAAAACACACAGAGTGAGATTATGAGAGCTTCGTCTTTGATTGACCTTTGAGCACTGTAGATTTCGACATCTCAAAATTGGATAATTTATAATTTATCTGATTTCTCATATTCAATCGATTGAAATTCAGAATTCAGGCCACTTAATATTCCGCCAGATCAGTTATTCGTGTGTGTGTCCTATTTGATATGAATCTGACTAATATTTCTTGTATTTCTGAAATCATCCGAGTCAAATGACCTCATTGTAATGTGATAATAAAATTTTGCTCAACAGAAAAAGTGCTGTACATTGTGTGTTTGGACCTGTTTTCTGCTGGGGCCGAAACGACAACCACGACACTTTGTTGGACATTCCTTTACCTCGCGGTTCACCCAGAAGTTCAACAAAAATTGCACGAGGAGATTGACCAGGTGATTGGGAACTCAAGGACACCGTGTTTAGACGACAAATTAAACATGCCATACATGGAGGCTGTGACGATGGAAATTCTGAGGTTCTCATCATTAGCTCCCATGGGTCTCTTTCACAATACTTTGAGTGACACAAAATTAGGGGAATACCACATTCCAAAGGACACAATGATCATCACTAATTTGTACAGTTGTCATTTTGATGAAGAATTTTGGGGTGATCCACACAACTTTAGACCAGAAAGATTTTTATCATCTGATGGAAAGACGATTCTTCGTCACGACGCTTTCCTTGCATTCAGTTTTGGAAAAAGAGTTTGCCTCGGAGAGGGGTTGGCCCGGGCAGAATTATTCTTATTCATCACTACATTATTTCAAAAATTCAATGTGTCAACTGTTGAAGGAGAAACTCCTTCCTTGGAACCAAGAGTTAGTACAGTTTTGTTTCCAAAACCACATAAATTAATTTTAAGAGATCGGGAACTTAAATGAACATTATACAAGTAGTAGTTCAACGTTGTTGTAAGGTCGGTAAGAATAAAGTTCTTCGTGTGGAACGAGCGTACATACTTGTATTTTAATAGTATCTATGCCTCAAAATTATTGTTTTCTTAAATATAATTCGAACTTTTTTTTGGTTAATTCCATGTTATAATCTTTAAATCATTTCTGTAAGAATTTTGACACTACTCGGTTGACCCACCGTACATTACAATTGCGTGACGATTGGAACAAATCGTCATCCCATCTAGTCTTGAATTATTATGGGTTTACTTTTTGGGACATGAACATCGGGTCAAGATTAGGCTTGGGTCATCACGATTTGGGACTTTGGGAGTGGATATAAAGTAGTTTCATGACCATGACAAATGTGCCAAGACTCTTAGAATGAATTGTGTAGAATCAAGAAAGAGCAATATAGCAAATGCAACCACACCACAACCCAAAGTAATGGAGTTTCGGAACCGTTTAAATTGGCATGGTTTTATTCGATGACGAAATATTCTGTCACGCTTTCACTTCAGTTCAGAATTTCGCATGATGTGGATACTTGATGTCAAATTAGGATGAACGAATGTTTAATTCAAACATTTGAAGTAAAACATACAAACCGACGGATTCAATAAGTCTGAGTCATAGCCATATCAAAAAATCATCAACGATATTTACTCTTCCAAAGATCGGAATTTAATCATGCAATCAGTTTTGAAAATTAATTGTATAACTGTGCCAGGAAATGGTACGGTGCAATTCACCTGTGCAATTCATCCACATAAGCTAGTTCTAAAGCTAATGAAAATTATTCATATAATTACTTATTAAAATATTAGAATAACTAAATGAATTTAATTACATGGTCAGTAAATATAAACATTTTGAATTAAGCTGGTATTTCCTCAGCCCATAATTTAGTGACAGTAAATTTTTTGCTATACATTCAAGGACAATACACATAAAAAACACACTTCCAGGATATACAAGAACTAGGTTCTCGTGCCCTTCTTAAACTTGTCAAGATATAACCTCTGCCATAATTTAAGGACCAATTTTAAAACTCGTTCTTTAAATTCAACACCGAAGCAAAGACACGCGAACGCTAAACCTATAAGATAAATGTAAAATATTGTAACTATTGTTGAATGCATTGAAATCGGGTAGTATCAGTCAGTTTCATGTTCCCTTGCATCTTTCTGCAATTTGTCCAACGCCAATTCCTAAGCGTTAGGAGAATGGATGTTCCAGTATTTTCTCCAAATATTGTACATCCCAGATTGCATGAGGAGCTGCATTCTTGAGTAAAGATAATGAATATTTCAATTATCAAAAGCAAATGATGTCGTACTTTCGTACATGGACGCTTTTCCTCTTTTGAATACAATGTGTTTATTTTTTAATCTGCTGTATTTGATGAATGTATCAACTACAGAATTCCGGTCAGCCAGTCCTCTTTTAGAACAAACGGATGTTTCGTTATAAATTTTTTCTGGGTCCGAATAAAATTGATCTGTAATTATATAGTTAGACGGACAACGAGAAAATTTTCGACGCTTCGCTTTCTGAATTATTGTCCAATTCTTGAGTTCCATCGGACTTAATCCATACTCTTGTAACGTCTTAGAGATGTAAACGCAACTTACATCTTCATCGGAGTGAATATTTTTGATGTCATAAGATGCCGGTTCAGATAAACATTCTGCAATCATTGTTTCATTGTATTCAAAAGCATAAGCTGAATGGATCTCATTTCGGAAAACATCAATTTCGAAATTCGGAGCAGTGTAAAATCGAAATGATTCTGCCTCTGAGAACATAGTAATATGCCCCGAAACTGGTAACGGTGTGATCATATCCACTACGAAAATGTTACGGTATTCGCTAGTTAAGATGACTGCAATTAAACTCCACAACCCAATAATAAATCTGCAAGCGAATTGTATGCTTGGATTGGTTGAAATATCGTCAATGAAGTCAGGAGATGTCTGAAGAATACTTCCTGTAGGCATAGAACACACATTGTAGACGAAATTCCACCATTTCTTTTCGCATTGCCATTTTGAGGTTTTCCACAAGTAGATAGTACACAGAATAGAGGGTATTGTTAAAATCGACCCCAACAGACAATACCAAACCTCGCTCTCAAACGGCACGAAAAAAAACTCATAAGATATGTTTTCTTTGGTGTATTGACATGTTGCAAAATTCCACCCAGTGTCTCCAGTAATCACAACAATCGGCTGGAATTTATCACGAGCCTGACTGATGTTATATTCATATACAATTAAATTGAAGAATGTA
This sequence comes from Protaphorura tricampata, assembly GCA_034698835.1. NCBI lineage: Eukaryota > Metazoa > Arthropoda > Collembola > Poduromorpha > Onychiuridae > Protaphorura > Protaphorura tricampata. Next base: position 4,486 of record JAQGCB010002833.1, on the reverse strand, counting down.
AGTAATAAGTTGGTAATTTGATTTGAATCATTCTCTTGGATCTCTTCAACAGCAATGTGATATTCAATGTTTTCAAAGATTAGAATTTTAATTGCATCTTCGAGTCTGCTGAATAAATGGGATTTCTTAAAAGGTGTGTTTATATACCTGGACGTGTATCTCATTAGGCTGACATCGCTTTCATGATTCGCGGAGTTAAAAACTAGGCCTTTCTTGGTTTCATTCCATAATTTGTTCGATTCAGTCTCTACTGACAAAAATGAAACGTCTTCATCGTACGATGTGTTCAAACTTTTCTGACTCAAGATTTTGGTGTACATTAAATTCCATCCATAATCAGCTCCAATAATGTCTAAATGTTTTGAATGTTCGTCACTGGGAGTAATGTGTGATTCACACAGGTGTAAAATAACATATTTTCGTAATACCCTTGCTGAGTCAATATCAGTCAGTGTAGTTTTTGATATTTTGGGTAGATTTATTTCTTGCCATGATTTTATTGAAATTGAAGCCAGGAAAACAAATGTCGAGAGTTCAAAACAAGGGCGAAAGTCGTACAGATAGCAGTATTTTAAATGCCCACGCAGATGTACATCAACTGCTTTAAATTTAAGACTTTTCAAATCTTCAGGAATTAGAATGAAGGCACGACATAATAAATTTCCCATCAAGTCGAGAACTGGGTTGTAAAATAGAACTCTAGTCTTCGACACGAAATAATAAAGTGTGATTGGTACGTCCAATGGATCTAGTTCAATCCTAAAGTTAGGACTAACTTTGATATCTAATACTATTTTACAGTGTTGAAACTGTTGGAGCACATGTGCTACTGGGTCCTACAATTACTCATTCATTCATTCATTCATTGGTTATTAATTTATTTGAACCAAAGTTATTCAAACAAAAAGACATCAAATACAAAGACAGGCGAGTCATAACCATGATAATTCCATAATGAATGAACCATTACAACACGCACCTTGCAGTCAGTACGATTTAAAAATTCGGCTGTCAATAATCATTGCACAAATTCGACCTTTTTATTTCTATCCAATTATCATTCTATTGTAACATTCGTATTTTCTATCCATCACTTGCCGATCACGTACGTATATTTCAGAATAAAGTATTTTCTAGCGATAAAATCCTCGTTCGAATTCGACGTTACAGCATATTTTAGTAACAGAAGAGTGAGGAAACGATGACTGTCGGCAGAGAAATGTTGCCTTGATCTTTGACCAGTCGAGCATACAGGAAACACGAGTACAAATGATCAATTGAAGGAATCGGAAATAGTACGCGGAAGAACGGGACCAATGTGTACAAAGGGTAAGTGAGCGTCACAGTGTGACCTCTTGGAACTCGGATGATCATTAAAAAAATTAATATGCTCTCACATTCATAATCATCAAATTCATCACCGAAAGCATCATTGTCAAAGGCAGAAGGCAATTCTTGATCAAAATGAATTTGGGAAGTCAATTTGTATGTTGAATTGTGTATTCTCACGACTCCCAGTCAATTTCTTTAATGTAAAACCAACTCCTGTATATTCGATGACCATCAACGACAAATACACTCCTGTCCTAAACTGTACGGTCAGAAAATCGATTTCAGATGAAGACAAATTTTTATGGTAAGATTTTACAATTCTTCCATGAGAACGAATGCCGTGTTCATCAGAGTATATATCTTCGACTCGATCCATCAAAATATCACCGTGAATCCGATCCAAAATTTTGAAAGTTTTGTCCTCATCCACTGCGTGATGTCCCGAAAAAAACACACAGAATAATAAAAATGTGTAGAGATGAATTTACGATTTGATGTCTGATGATTAATTCTAATCAAAATCATTTTTGTAAAAAATGAACGGATTTAAAAAAAAAAATGTATCAATACCTTGATCAAATTCAACCACTTCTTCGTGTTCGCACCTGAGCTTCGCCTCGAAGTTCATATCCAATTTTAAACCTGTGTACCGTCCAAAATGAGCAGAAGCAGTGAAAGTAAGCTCAGCATTGTTGGTTTCAATTTTAGAACTAGCTTCCCAAATATTTATTGAAGGAGACACGGTTTCGTAGTCAACCCAAAAGCCCATGACAAAAAGTACAAGAATTCCCAAAGCTGAACCAATTTTCAAGTGTTGAACCGACATGATTGGACAAAATCAAAGTACGAATGGCTAAAATTGGTGACACTAGAAAAGTGCAAAAGTTGGAACAGCTCAAATATTTGGTTTGTATTTTTGGAAGATGTTCATTTTGTCGAGTGCTTCAAAACAACCATGGTGGATTGTGGATTTTCGTAGTTATAGACATTTAAAATTAGAGCCGCCATAGGAAATAGTCACATTTGCATCTTCTTTGCGTGCAAAAACAGAATGGTTAAATGAGTTTGAAAGAAATTTAATTGATGGTCGAGTTGCAGAAATGAAAGCAAATGAAGGCTCTGACGGATCTTTGATCAAAACTGATCACAAGGTTCACGTGAATTACAACATACACAGAATTACACAAGCACAATCCAATACATTAACTCCGATATTTAGTATAAAAATAACTTAAGCATTTATTTAAATTATAGACTACTTTATTATTAGAACCAGTAATATTTTCAATTGTACTTTCGAATTCAAACTTTATTTTTCCTCCCAAGTATTTTCACATTTCAATCGATCACTTTATGACGAATCTATCAAAATAAGGTTTTCCCTCAAGAAAATCCTCGTCAGAATTCTGGGTTAAGATACCGCGTATATTTTAGTAGCAGACTAGTGAGGAAACGATGACTTTCGGCAGAGAAATGTTCCAATGATCCTGGACCAGTCGAGCGTAACAAAGGAAACACGAGTACAAACTATTAATTGAAGGAACCGGAAATAGGAGACGGAAGAACGGGATCAATGTGTACCAGGGGTAAGTGAGCGTGGCATTGTGATTGTGACCTTTAGGAACACGGATGATCATCGGTTTATCTATAGAAACGGAAACTCAATGAAATAAATGCATAGTAGAACCTCGTTAAAGCGAATATAAAATAAGTAAATATTTCACTCTCACGTTCATATTCCCCAAATTCAAAGGTTGAGCAGGAATGTTCCTTGTCAAACGCAGAAGGCACTTTTTGAAGCATATGAAGATTGGAAGAGAATTTGTACGTACAATTCTCACGAAAACCATTCAATTTTTTAAATGTGTAACCAACTCCTTCCACTTCGATGACCTTCAACGACAAATACACTCCTGTCCTAAACTGTGCGGTCAAGAAATCGATTTCAGACGAAGACAAATTTTTATGGTAAGATTTTACAATTCTTCCATGAGAACGAATGCCGTGTCCATCAGATTCAGAGTATATATCTTCGACTCGACCCATCAAAATATCACCGTGAATCCGATCCAAAATTTTGAAAGTTTTGTCCTCATCCACTGCGTGATGTCCCGAAAAAAACACACAGAATAATAAAAATGTGTAGAGATGAATTTACGATTTGATGTCTGATGATTAATTCTAATCAAAATCATTTTTGTAAAAAATGAACGGATTTAAAAAAAAAAATGTATCAATACCTTGATCAAATTCAACCACTTCTTCGTGTTCGCACCTGAGCTTCGCCTCGAAGTTCATATCCAATTTTAAACCTGTGTACCGTCCAAAATGAGCAGAAGTTTTGAAAGTAAGCTCAACATTGTTTGTTTTAATTTTTGAACTAAGTTCCCAAATATTTATTGAAGGAGACACGGTTTCGTAGTCACCCCAAGAGCCCATTACAATAAGTAGAAGAATTCCCAAAGCTGAACCAATTTTTAAGTGTTGAACCGACATGATCACACAATCAACGTATGTCTAAAATTGGTGACACTAGAAAAATGCAAAAGTTGGAACAGCTCAAATATCTGGTTGCATTTTGCGAGACGTTCGTTTATTCCAATGCTTCACAACAACCATTTTGTGATGTTGTGTATTTTCGTAGTTATGGCATTAATAATTAGAGCGGCCATAGGAAATTATCACATCTGCATAATCTTTGCGTGCAAAAATAGAATGTTTAAATGAATTTTGAGCTTCGAACAGCAGAAATGAAAACAAATGAAGGTTCTGCGCTGCGATCAAAACTGAACAAACGGTTAAGGTGACTCAAAATAAATACAATCTCTCTAATAGCAAAGTGATACGGGCTGGTAGGTCCACTACACTAATAAGGATTGACTCAAATATCTAATTCATTTTGTAAATCACATTATTATCAAGGATACATTTTATTAGCATATTTCTACACCGAATTAGATCTGGTTTATTAGCCCGTGGACGCCAGTCCTGTAAAGGGCTTATAAGATTGTCCTGTCCGTCCGTCTGTCTGGGACGCGCTACAGTCTCCATGCTAAATACCCACATATGAAACGCAGTCGGCAGCTACCTTTTCATGCCATATATTACGAACCACTAGTCTGTCTCAACCGCTGCACTGATTCTACTATTAAGA
>JAQGCB010002832.1:0-10755 GCA_034698835.1 Protaphorura tricampata | reverse complement strand
CTCAGGGCATGCTAGGGCACCTGAAAAAAAATATGGCGTGTCAAGGTCCTGGTGGACAGGTCAAGTCATTCCCTTGTAAGAAAATTCTTGTGAATTTCTGATTGGAAGAGCTGGCTTTTCCGCAAGTCCGGAGAAGATGTACATTACTCTCTGACAATAATTTATTTTAGGAGATGTAAGAATAGGAATTTCCACCCATTGAATTGCTAATGAGCTAATCATTTGCTATTTGCGGACGATTGGACTATACATCTGTTAGATCCACGTGCTGGACCACCTCCCATCGTGCCGTCAAAAGAATAAGAAATTGTTTCTACACCTGGTTAAGATACGATTGTTTAAGCTATAATAACTCAATATTACTGTTCGAATGCACTTACGATTAGTGTAAAAATGTTAAAAAGAGGTCTGGAACAAATATTTCACTCGTCCACTAGTTCGACAGTTTTTTATATTTTGCATAAATCCGTTGGAACTAATGCAATATTTGACCACATTTCAATGCAAGGAACACAACATACGTACACAGTGTTGACAGCTTTCGAGTCAATATTCCTAGGACTTCTATTGATGCAAGTAAGGCGAAATTTAAAAGATGCATACCAGAAACCATATTAAATCTAAGGAGTCCATAATTGTTACGAAGCACATATCACTCAGTCAGTATTTTTATTCATTCTATATAGCTATCCGCACTGCAACTTTTGGGAATCATACCAATAAATCTGAATAAACTACTTCATGGAAATCCAACCGGTAGAAGAAAACGTGAAGACACTGCGGATGGCCAAGAAAATGCGGAATTGTTAGAGATGATTCTAAAAGTACGAAAAGCATCTTCAAAATTATTAAATTCATTAGGGGATGAGCTGAATAGAAATTGCTCATTTTATAGGCTCTACACACTTTGGACAAGTACGAATGCTTGCCACGCACTTTATGTGAAGTGCAAAAATATACTCTTTATAATAAATACGAATGTCCGAAAGGACTACGGAAAGTGCTCCACCGATTCTCAAAGTAAGTCGAGTATTTTTAAAAAAATATTTGGTTTTTGGATTCATAATGCTAAAAATTCATTTTTCAGATTAAATAGATCAGAAAAAAATTCAACTAGCATAAAATATCCATTTGGACTTTACTACGCTGAGGCTGTTGAAACTGGAAAAATGGCGACCGCTAGTACAGGTCGCTCACAATTCTATTTAAATTCGACACGGGAGTGTAGATCGAAATATTCAATGTGTCCACTTGATACTATTGAAATTCTAACGTATGTACATCAAATGAGACTTGACGAATTTACCAGTTGACAAACCGTCCTGGTTTGTCATCATACACTCCTGGTTGATAAAAAAAACTGGATTAAATGTGAAGTGAAAAAACTAAATATTAATTTTGGCTCAACTGCAGTGAGGTGATTTCAATATTCTTCGTAACAATCATAACCAATTCAAATCAAAAAGCTATTTCGAATTCGAGTGCAATCGAAACACTTTATCAAATACTGAATTAATGACTACTAAATTACATGTATTCTATAAAATATGCAATTATCTTTTATCACCACAAATACACATGTACATTAAATCTAATGACCTCTCCACTGGTCAGGTGGTCAAGTGTTCTGTTGTCTATTCCTCACATGTGGTATGGGATTTCCATTTCCAGTTGGAGAATTGAACACCTTCACTCAAATATGTCGAGCGTATAAATATTAGTCAACTGAGCATAACAATCCGTATGAATCGTCAGTACTGTATTTAAGTTCCCAGTCAACTTTACAAAACCAAAAATTTTGTAATTTTCTAATCACTTCAAAAATGAATTATATTAATTTAATTTTACAAATACTTTCTGCTACTATTTTGCTGTGTACAATTCCAAGCTTCGCGGCCACGATAAATGTCGAAACCGTTTCACAGTTACAAAATGCTTTGAAAGTGGTGAACCCCGGTGATACAATTCAGTTGGCTGACGTAGAATTTCATGGGTTTTTTCGAGCCGAAAGGAGTGGAACACAAGGAAGTCCAATTACAATCACTGGAACCCGACAATCCGTTTTGTCTAGTTGGAGCTCAGCATTCAATTTAGAAGCTTCTTGGTATATTCTCAAAGGTAAATTTATTTGGGCCCTATAAATTTCCATGCGGACTTTTCAGTTGAAATTTGTATACATTAAAATTTTGTCAAGATTTTACAATTGCGAAAGCCACCAAAGGAATCCTGATTGACGGGGGTAGCTTCAATATACTAGAGAATCTTTCAGTCCATGATATCGGAGACGAAGGAATTCACTTTCGATTCTTCAGTAAAAACAATACTGTTCGACATTGTCATATCTACAATACTGGGATTGGCCGACCCGGTTACGGTGAAGGGATTTATATTGGTCAAGACAACGGGAAATGGGCCAGCCCAGACCAGCCAGACCAATGCGATGGAAATAACATCCTTTTCAACCACATTGGCCCAGTTTTCAGTGAAAATATTGACATCAAAGAAGGAACTTGTTGTGGAAGAATTGAAGGGAACATATTCGATGGGTCTGGAATGTCAAACAAATTATTCGACGACAGTTGGGTTGATGTTAAAGGAAGTGACTATTTGTTCATAAATAATACAGGGTACAGTTCTATCAAAGATGGATATCAAGTGAGGTCTCATATGCCGAATGGGGGTGTTAGTGGTTGTCGAAATGTTTTTAGAAATAATCGGTCGCATTTGAATGGAACAATTGATTCACCAGCCTATGCGATTTTTCTTAATTCTAAAACTCAATGTGACAATTCTACCAAAATTTATTCGGACAATATAGTGACTGGTGGTGGGGATGGCTTGACAAATGGTTGGGTTTTGTCATAATCATGTTACAATATTTTCTGATCTCTTGAAAATTTATTTTTAGGAACTTACATTGATACCCAATATTGTGATAAAATTATATTTACATTTACACTAAAATTTAGATTTACCGGTTCTTGAATTAAAAAAAAACAGCACAGAATGTAATGTCGGCTTTAACTGTGCATCATTTAACCGCATAGTCGGAGTCAGTCTAAAGATCCCATGAACTAAGTCCTTTAATAACACGGTGTCAATTTCAAGTGACTGCGTTATAATTCAAAATAGAATAATCTGGATTCGAGGATGATATCGAGGATGTCGGTTGTATTTTTTAATTTTTTGTCTAATTACATCAAGCTACCCTAAGTTTTCTATCTGGTGAGGTAGCGTAAATTCTATGTAGGAAAAGAATTGAAAACATCCCTGCTAACATTTATAAGGCCATCACCATAAGTTACACGTTAACATGTTAAGGGGTCCAAGTACGAAAAGGCTCGTAAGTAATGGATTGCTGGGAACGGTACAAGGTAAAGCCATGAAATACTAAATGGACTATTTACCATACGTAACATTCGACTTTGTGTGGAAGAGATTTTTTCAAAACAGAATGAATTTTCGACACTTTCTTTTTGAATAATTTTGTATAATGTAATTTACTTAATGAACGCGTTTAAAATTGGCGATTTTTACCCCTAATACGGATGAATTATTAGAAAAACCAAGATAATTTCACATCTTCCTTCCTTCCTTCAGGGGAAATGGTTGTCAAGTTATTTGGAGAAAAACCATTATTCCGGGTAAAGTAAATATTTATTTTTCCGAATTGACAAAAAATAGACAGTTAGCTCTGCCGGTACTTTTAATTATTAATTTTTCGACAGTTCCTTACTTTCTATGAATCATCAGAGCGGTTAAAAAGAGTTAGCCAGAGAAATCTCAGAAAATAAACTAAAAACGTCAAAAACGACAAGATATCCAAAGACTGATGAGTGTTACAGCGGCGGACATTCGACTAGTCATTCCACTATTATTGTCTGTACTCGTTGGTGGTGATTGTTGAGTTGTTGGTTCTGGTTGGGTTGTTGTCGGTAGAGGCTGGTTTCCGCAAACTAATCCATTTCTATTAGTTTCGACGGATATTTCAATGATATTATTTCCCAAAAAGAAATCCGTGGACACGATCATACTTCTTGAGTACCATTCTGGGCGTTCCCATTTACCAATTGGGCAAACCCGCGCAGACCCCTAAAGGGAAAAATAATCGCATCTTGAACAGTAGGGGTCATCTCGGCCATTGCTGACCAAAACTTTCCCTGGCACCCGTAATTAGGAAGAGCGACATTTGCAAAGTATTCTTCTAATGGATTCACCTGATTAACATTCCCCCACGCCTGAAATCAAATTTAAAATATTGGCATTCCAAATTTTAGAATTATTTACATATGTATTGCAGATATTTTTGTTGGCTACTTACATGAATCAAATATGGCCACAGAAAATCATGCCTACTTGACACATCATCCCTCTGATAAGTTAAAATTACAGTCCGATCTAATTCCCAGAGTTGATTTGACGTCACGTTAGTATAATCTGGCTCAATCATACTTTTGTGAACTAAATGGTTTCCAATTTGTTCCTGAACAAAGACTAGAAGCTCATCGTGTCTGACCATCTCATCCATTCCAACTGGGAAACCATGAAAATCCATAAATATAATTTCCTTTGTTTCTTCAACAAATCTTTTGACTGCATCAAAGAGTGTGAGTAATGGAGCAAACCGTGCCGTCCCATGATTAATCCAAAACTTTTCAGGTGTGTTAGGATAATGTGCAACTCTAATATCCACGTAACGAATTCCATGAAGAAATTGTCTGTACAATTGTTCCTCTTGTGTCACACTGTATCGGACTGGTACATTTTCAGACCCGATTCCATCATACTCTCTAATAGCCCCAGCGTCATGAGTTCCTGGGATCATAAGGGAATGGAGTGGAACATCTCCAATGGTCTCTTTGAGTTCATTCATCCATCTCGGATATTTTCGGAAGCAATTGGATTTCAGAACAGAGTTCTCCGAATTTATGTACGCAATCCAAAAACCTAAACAGTTGTCTCCTTCAGAATCGGAAGTCATGGGAGGGCGTCCGAAACGAATGTCCGTTTTAAAATAACTCCCTGAATTTGCGGATACTAATTCGAGAGAGAGGGCTGCGTGATCTTTGGAAGGTTCATCAGTCGGGGAGTAATCGAAAATTCCAACCCGGTCACCATCTTGAATGTTTTCAAAATTTGCCCAATTTAGTTCAAACAAGGTATCCAAGTATTTGTCCTCGAAGACTCCGGCAACGGCGGACAAAGTCAAGAATACTTGGGGTCCACTGAATAATCCTACAAATAAAAATGTGCTATTCTTTAGAATAACGGGCCACTAGTCAGCTCCTGCCGTTTCGCTATGCAGTAATGGTTCTTAGCGATTCCTCATTTTCGTTAGTTAAAGAACAAAAATGCTCCCACTATGATTTTCCTATGTATAATTTTACCTGCGTTCTGCGTGTTCACATTTTGGTGAAATTGTTCTCCTGGATTTCTTGCCGGTAAAGAGAGAGAACTAGCGAAGGACAACGAGACAACCAGAAAAGAAAATATCTTCATTATTAAAATTATTCTATACAGTCGTAGCCGATTTGAGACAAAATGTGAATGCTGTCTGGCACGTACTAATTTTAAGCACACGCTGTTAATTGTAATGGAATTAATGTCCGTAATCAAGATTCCAACACATGAATCAACACTTGAGTTACCATTGTCATGCTTGGTTGACAATTGATTGTGAGATAACTGTAATGTTACAAGTGCTCAATTTGACAGGCTACATTTATAAATATGTAATGGGAAGCGTGTGCAATGTGTTTGGAGTGCAGGACTATTCCATATTTAAAAATGAACAGCCTTCTTTATTTCCAGTCTTCCCAATTATTTTAGAATTGGCCATAATATATGAGTATTTTTATACAGATAAAGGATGAAATCAAAAGTTCCACATTTCACCACTGGTCAATGAATGTTGAGTCGCTCTTATCGTTAAAATTAAATAAAATTAATAAAATTCAGTACAGAATTACAATTAATATTTGGCAAGTAATACGGAATCAAATGTTACCATTTCGTTGGATTGCATTCGCTTGGCTATACTCGAGATTAAGCATTATATTATTTGCTTTAAAATTTGGGCACAGTCGGGCTGGCCGTATTAAATAGTTGGGAAAGTTAGAATAGAATATTAGAATAGATAACGCAAAACAGGTCTGAAGTAAATCAGAGACGGTGAATCGTGACTATGAAATTATTTCTTCTAATTACTGAAATGGTCTTTCAAACGATCTTAAGATTTCGAAATTAAAAACGAACACTAAACAGTGATTTCGAAATAATTTCTTCGAAAGTGCATAGGATAGGTCAAAGTCCACGGAAAGGATATAAAGTATATCTCAAAATGTTTTGAAATGAATGGAGGTCAATTTCGAAACGATTTCTTCAAAATATACCTATAGGGCAATATAAAGTCTATGTAAATCGACTGTGACCTTTAAGAACTCTCAACGTTTAGAAAACGTTGGACGAATAAAGGTCAAACATCTGAACGCCATACTTTTATCATCAATCTATTGCTGGCTTTGGACGAGGAAAGACGCTCCCCAGAATGCTCCTGTCTCATACACAAAGTCACGGAGTAAGAGAACAAAGGGAAATGGAAATGGATGATTTCGTGTTATCAGCGATAGGTGCAAATGAAATCCATCAATTCATGGCAGAATTGAACAATGCACCATATTGTAAGTAATTTATCTTTCATTTTTTTACACAATTTCTTCCGATATCTGATAAAAATGTTAGCTCTGTCAAATGACCTTACGTGGGGTCAACTTATACAACATAATCGGAATTTGATAATTCTTGAGTCGAAAACAATTTTTTGAAGTTAACGAAAACATAATAGTTAATTTTAGCTTGTTCAATCTCTGTGGATTTATTTGCAATCATACCCCATAAACTTAAAAGTACCAAAAAATAACTTATAATGAATTATTTTTTTATTTTACGACTTGAAACCAGCGAACCAAGATGAACCACCGATTCAACATATGGTCAACAACCTAAAGAATGAAAATGTCTACGAAGCGGCAGGATTCCCTCAAAATTCATACGATTTTGCATTTGGTCCAGGTAATGTGTAAATAGTATAAACATATACAGATTATAAAATGACATTGATTTCCTGAAAACTTTTGTAACTACAAATTTCTACTGTTGTGTTAATCCTTAGACGACTCAAGAATTTTGGGTTACCAAAGTTCATGGCCAGAATTCAATTTGGGAGAATTTGTGCCAGGGCCAAATGTCGTGGTCAAGGTCCAACCTGCAGAGCCAGGGGAAACCATGACCTTTTATGGTATGGATGAGGAGAACAATGGGAATATTGGGATCCCATCTATGTATGAAGAAATTCTACAAATGGAAAGAGATGGTAAGTTTTGTACATACGACTATTACTGTAGTGAAGAAACTAGGAAAAGTGAATATCAATAATAATTATGTATTATATTATTTAAATTAGGAAACTATGCCAGTTTATTGCCACAACCCACGTCTACTACGTGTACGTCTACTGGTCGAGCCAAAAAACGGGTAAATAATTTAAATTGAATTCCTTTTTCCCTTTGAGTAGTAGAAAAATCTATTAAAAATTGTAATTTATAAATTAGGCTGTCCCTGAGGAAGACAAAGATGAAGAATATTGGGAGAAAAGGCACAAGAATACAGAGGCCACAAAGCGTTGTCGAGAAATGAAGAAAATCAAAATCAAGGAAATTATATCTGCAAAGAAATCCAAGGAAGAAGAACTTGAGGATTTACGTGACAGATTCAAAAATTTGAAGAAGAAATGTTCTATGATGGAGGAATCCAATCAATCTCTTGAAAAGCGACTGTCCAAAATCGCTGAACTTTTGGAGATGGATGATGACTCGACGTCATCAGAGCTGGAGAATACTGAAGAATGAACAGATATTGCATGCAACTCCAGGACTTAATGAACTAAATCAATTGTATTGTAATCGTGTAATGAATTATCACGAAATAATAAACTAGAATGACTAGTATATTCTGTATAATCTCTTGTGCCACAATTTCTTTTATTAAGTTCTTTTCGGGTGTCATTTTTAATTATAATCTAGAAACAGACTTAATGCTTGATTTCCTGGACCCATTAATCAGTTGCCATAAAATGAAATGTTCCATTAGTTAATTACCGATGCTAAGAATGTTGACATCTCGTACGTGGTATGGAATATATAAGCACAAAATACTACTACACTCAATTTTTTATGCAATGTCGCGGAATGTAGGACAATCAAATATAACTTTGACACAGTTCTTGTCTCAAGAGTGAATTGCAGAACGTGCACATAGATTTAGGGCATTGCACTGGTGAAATTGACTACTTGCGATTTGCGAATTGCGAATCCTTGACTTCCGGTCATCAATCAATGTTACTATTCCAGTTTGTCGTGCATTAAACTTACATTATGTACGCGCATCCGTGTAATACGTTTTGCTTTCACCCCTTTTTGTATTAAATATTAAGGAAGTACTCCTTTCTATGAAGCCAAAGTAAATGGGGAAAGCGTTCGGAGAAGGATTGGATGCCTAGACGGTAATGATATGATGGGTGTCTCGTGATCTTCCTCCTACTTCCTTTCCTAGGTTTTTGGTCTTGCATTATTACTTCCTCTTCATGAAATGATTAGTGGCTACCGCACCATTATCCATCCTCTATTCATTTCCGAGGTTCAGAGTGACATAGTGGAACGTGAATGATAAATTGCAACCGAACCGGAGCTTCATTATTAAATTTTGAGAGATTTTTTACGCAATATATTACAGTCTAGTCTGCCACACCGCGTCTCACCAAAAAATGGGTGGTTTGGAAGTACAGTGCAGAGTTAGGAAAGAATCAAAATCAGGTTACAAATATAACTTTGCAAAATTCAGATTTGTAATGCAAAACTGGCTTGGAACATTGATTATAGGTTTGCGAATATTAAATCAACACATTTGAATAAAATTATTTTTCATGTGCAAATATTTAACCACTAAAGACTTGACGAGTCTATCAATAATTATGTAAACATTAAGCGATCTAACTACTTTGGATCTCATAACATCCTTTCCTTCTCTATCAAAGAAGCCTAAATATTGTATATTCGCCCTCATGCATATTTCGTGGCCTAATTTATTCTGAAAGCTCTGCATTTTTTCAGAAACTTGACAAAGACAGCACATCGGTTACGAGTACGACTCAATACACTTCTAAATAGTCACAACTGTTGGGTCAGTATTGAGTAGTTAGTCGTATGTGTAGACACCAACTGTACTGCATCGTGGTTTTTGACAGTTGTAGCATAATGTATTATTCAATCCTGTTTAGTTCAACAACACTGTTATTGGTAAGATACTTTTAGTCCATAATAAAATTCCCAACTTCCATAAAATGTTGTAGCTTTACAAATGGAATTAACTGCATCTGGATGTTGTTGCTTTCGCAAATATCGTAAAATCAATTTTATATTTCCACATTGAATAGCTGTAGAGAAGCTCGGAGAACTACGATAAATTATACATATTTTACATACTTATTTGAATGAATTAGTCGGGATCTAGATACATTATTATTATTTGTCAAAAATATCTCGAATACAGTGTAACTTTTTCAGAAAATGAAAAGTCAATATTGAACTTTCAATTATTCTTCTCAGTGTTAATAAAATAAAAAAATAAAATATTCACTTCCGTTTACAGATATTTCAGGTGGTTTCATGTAGTCCTGATAAGGAGGAATTTGATGATTCGCCTGTTTCTGAGTTGTTGAGTGTAATTCCAGGGCACTCAACGCTAAAGCATTCTCACCGTGGGAGTAAATTATATACTGGATCGGTAATTCATTTCAGAAATAAAATAATATTGGTGTGAACCTATTTCTTAATTGAAACATGTCTTCGGAATTTGGAATTTTAAAATAATTGTGACAATATGTATGTATGTATTTACAGGACCCCTACGCTTACATTTACGGTCATACCCAAAGTCACGTTCAGGATTACTACAACAATTACTACAGACCTCCGGAACCCAAAAACCATTATAGGGTCCATTGTTACTTTACAAACACGGATTATCAACGACCCGGAATTGGCTCCTTCACTCCGCCCAATATTGACTCAACTTTGTGTACAACAATTGTCTATGCCTTTGCGGTCCTTGACCCTGCACAGCTCGTCATCCGCCCTTACGATTCTGTCGCAGATGTGGACATGGAATTCTATAAACAAGTCACGGATTTTAAGTCAAAAGATTTGACTGTAATACTCGCCATCGGAGGATTCCAAGACTCCTGTTCAAACAAATACTCCCGTATGTGTAAGAGTCATATCAGTCGGGCTAATTTTACAGACGCCATAGTCCCGTTCCTCCTGAAGTATGGTTTCGATGGGGTTGAGGTAATTTATGAGCAATATTAATCAATTGGTGAGTACGATAAGATAGCACTACTTATTTCTATTTTAGGTACAATGGAATTCGAAAGATTGCTGGTCAGGCACATGCGATGCATCTAGACTTGGGGCTAGGGAAAGCTATACTATGTTGATTCAGGAACTCAGGACAAAATTTGATGCCACCGAGCCCAAACTTCTCTTGGGCGCAAGCGGAAGTCCATTCTGTTCCGTAGTTGACCTTGCATACGATATTCCAGCCATAATACCTGCCCTAGACTGGATAACCATATTGACGTACAATTTTCATGGCTTTTGTGACGAGGTCACTGGATTTTCTGAACCACTTTTTGCTATC
>JAQGCB010002831.1:0-10759 GCA_034698835.1 Protaphorura tricampata | reverse complement strand
TGACATATTGAATGGTGATCGGAAAAGATCCAAACGGATCGCCGGATTGGGAGAAGCTCCACCAGATGAGGAAATAGATCTTCATAACGGTTAGCCAAATACAAAGAATTTAAATGAATTCTTTAGTCAGGAGTTCCCGTTTCCCGTAACTCGCAGCGCGATATATACACATAAATTAAGGGTGTACCGCACGCATTTTACTAGACACGGTGTATCGAATGTATTTGATTACTTCTTGTATTATTTGTAGATTCTGAGCTTACTCGAACCGAATTTCTGGCTGCAGTTAGGAAAGAAATATTGGATGCAATTTTAAAGAAGACTGCGGATACGACAACTAAATTCAAATCAACTAAAAATTCTGTCATACAAGAATACAAAGCTACGGTAATAAAAATAATATCATCATTAGTTGGAATTTCATTGTCTCATGGGTCGGGTTTGCACTGATCAGAACCCGAAACCCGCTACCCTAATCCGCGAGAATCTCTAGGATTCAGTTACAGTCTTATTAACTTCTTTTACACATTTCAGATGGATTATTATGAGAAAATGAAGGAGCCACTCCAGAGAATAACACCTGAGAATGCTGTTGTAATAGGTACACAGCAAATAGAATGCAAAGTGTGTGGCAACAAAATTGCCGTGTACAAAGGTTCAGGCAGTGCAAAAACAGATATGAAGCGTCACATTCAAAAGTATCATATGTGTAAGTATTATTATAATTGTGCTAGGGCAATTAGAATGGCCAGATTGATCATCATTTATTTCATATTAGTTTCAGATCCCATCGTGTGTTCCTTGTGTAACAAGACATTTTCAAAACCATCAGGCCTACGACGACATCTCGACACATCTCACATTGTCCCTCCAGCAGGATCTTTCGTTTATGTTGAAAACCCTGATAACAAGAAGCTTCAATGTGTTGAGTTCGCGGAATTTAAGAACGAAGGTATATTTTTTACTAACCTTGTCTTGGCCAAAATTTTCAAGAAATAAGAAGATAGCCAAAATCTGGGCCCCAGGCCCAGACTTTGGCTGCTCTATTTATCTTATGAACCCCCTCTCGTGTAGGCGACCAAAACATCAGTCAACTTTACTTCATAACTTGGAAGAAGAAAGTTGAAGGGAAGGATGAAGTAATGGGGATGAGTGTGGATGTGACCACCCTCAGAGATGTTTGCTACGCGGCGACTGAATTGTGGAGGAACAATCAGAAAGGTGCGGATTTGGCCCGAACCGGCAATACCGTGCCAAGAGCCTGCAGCTATAACCACCGCATTAATGACGGGTGGTACAATGAAATTCCTTGTATGAAACCTAGCTAGTTCGCACTGCCACACTGCCAGTCGCTAAGTTTAATTCAAACGGTATGATTTGTCTTATAGTAAATAATTTTATTACATCACAATTACATTTGTATTGAACAAAATCAGAAATCCACCTAACATTTGAACCAACCTGCTTTTATTTTCACGTACATTTTAGTGAACCAGAAACCAAGTACTGAAGAGAGCCTTGAGTTTACTATGGGAAATTTCAAGATATATCTTTTGATTTTGGCTGTCTTGAATGTCGCAATATCTGAAGACCAAACAACGCCTACTCCTCTAACCCAAGCTGAATGTGACGAATTTCTCGTGGATAAAGGTGTCGTGATTCGAATCGGATACGTCCATCCTGATTCATACGTCCGTCTTGTGAGACCGGACTCTTACGTACTTTGACTTGCCAAGAGCAAATTCTGACAACTATGAGAGAAAACCTTCCAAAATTCCCAGTGAAAAATCAAAACTTCTTCAACGACGAAGACTCGAAGGCTGGAACGGTCTCTCAATTAATTGCAAACCGTAATTCATAAGTCACCTTATAATTTAAAATCAACCTTAACTTAAAAGCTTAAATTGTAAGCATAAATTAGAGGTACCCCACAAATTACATGTTACATATACATACAGAATTCATATGTACATACGTATTATATAAATAGTAAAATACAACTTCTGTCTGAGTTCACAAGAATATATCAATCAATTAAATTATTACCTGGATCTTCCAAAATGTCTCTTTGCACACGCCCAGTATATTTAAACCTGGAACCAAATATCCCACCTCCACGGACTAATGCTGGAACGTCTGTTGAACATCCGCAACTAGAATCCAAGTAAAAATAAAAAAAAACATAATATTCTCATTACAGTTCCATTAATCCTGTTAGAATTCAGTTCGGAAATCATTGCGAACGAAATCCCCGGATGACTTGTATCCGGATGCCAACCGGATGTCCCATCGTTAAAAAACATTACTACCCGGTCATTATTCAAATATCTGAATTCCAATTTAATTTGGACTTACTTGTAAAACAGTCTTTGCTCAACAGCACATCGCCAGAGGTATTTGCACGAGCTGGACGTTTGACACTTAAATCCAACGGTTTCTTTTTTCTGCAAACAAAATATGAGTTCTATTTTCTATTTATGAGTTAATTTAGTATAGAAACACAGATCGCCCTTTCATTTTCGTACCTTCGTCCTTGAGTCCTCAGCAATAGAAATATGAACAATAAACATTTTGGCCTCATAGTTGAGCTTGGTGATTTGTGACCATTTAAAATGTGTAGATTTTTTGGAACCTTCAAATGTGCTGATTCCAGTGTGATTGATCCCCAAATATAATTGATCTCCTTGTTGATCCTTCAGTCGTAAAAAAATAAAAATAAAAATTTAATGAATCTCAATGTCTTAATGCTTTAACTTTAGTTCGATTTTCAATGGTGCGATCGGATGACATTTTGAAGACAAAAAAGCTTTAACTTTATCTGAAGTCTGTCTCATGAAATGAAATGGCAAAAAAAATACACGAATACTACTTGCTTAGAAGATATCGTGTAAAAGAAAATCTCAACAGCTTGTATTCAATTCACCTTGACAGGATGAGGATCAACTCCATATGTATCCAAAGTAGCTGCCTTTTTTCGAAAGAGAACATCCGACTCGACAGGTGACACTCCTTTTAGTTTTTGATGTAATTCAATTACTTTTTCTTCTAACTCAGCACTTTGGCGGGACACAAGCTCAAACTCTGCTACGTAGTTTCCTCGATGAAGTTCAGGATCGTAGTCTCCAAGTTCAGCTAGAAGTATAAAATAATATATTTTAAAAATTGGATCATTCAGGTATGAGAGATTTTAGTATTCGGAAACATATTGGAACTCACATTGGATTATATAAGATGCAAGAATGGCCATGTCAGAAATAGTAGAGTACAAACGTCCATGAAGTATGTCCCGTCTAAGTTGGAGTACGAGTTGGTATTTACTCACTTCTTCTTTCAATAACATTGGATCGCATGGATAAAATTTGAAACGGACGCAAACGATGTAAGGGGTCATTTCTGAAAATAGTGAGGTCAATATTTAGATTCCGCCAAGATTTAAAGTTACTTCGAAAGGAGTCCTGAAAGATCCGGGTCATAACACCTGTGCGAAAAAGGCACGTATATCTCTCCCTTATGGCAAATTACCTTTGAGTTGTTTCAAGATAGATTTTCCCAGGTCAAGCCAATGCTGTAAAAAAATAAACAAAAACAAAAGTCAATCAAGATAAAAATCCCAATCCCTCATACTCGGTTTCCCTTCATTCCTTCCGCATCCGTTTCCTCCCTGCTCGTCATATGTGCGTTGTATTTTTTCATTTACATTTTCATTGTTACGGATCGGTAGGGCGTCAGGTTATTATAATGGATCACGTAATTATTGTGCGACGCTCGACGGTGCTTAGCTTCTGCCCTGCCTTCTACATACTTGCGTACATATTTCGAGCTCAGTGTCAGTCAGGGCATTACCAATTTACCATTGGGATTGGGAGCAAGTCTCCGAAATCAAGCACCGTGACCGATTCGCTCCAGGAATCATCACAGTCAGTCAGCCACATTAGTAAAAAAAATTAACTGCTCTGGATGTGAAATAAACATACATGTACACGTACATAAAAATGTGGACCTAACTGGGTATTTATTCCATGAGACAAAATAAAAGAGGAAAAGAGTAAAGCTCAACTAAAATCTTCGTAAAAGAGAGAAGAGTAGAAGTAGAGGGCACGAAAGGACATGGGAATTTTATAGTTTAAACACCCCACGTCCACGATTTAGATTAATATTCATTCTCACTGTCATTCCTTCGGATTTTTGCACACTGACAATACTAGAAAACTACTGCACAGGCTCCCAAATATATTCCTCCTCATATTCGGGTGGCCAGATTTATATAAAAACCAAAATTTTTAGACAAAACGGAAAATTCAAAAGCACAGTTGGAAACTTTTACTCTCCAATACTCCTTCCTATAAACAGATTTTCCAGATTTGTTTTTGATTTAATTTCACTTACCCTCTGTTTATTTGAGTCAACATAACGCAGTCCAAAATAATCCTTTTCGGCAATGTTCAACTGACGACAAACGTAGTCCATTAGAAATTGTCCTTTATGATGTGACTGTAACAAATCAAAAAAAGTAAGACTTGAATTAGATAATGCCAAAATTAATTGTATATACAAAAGAGCAAAAGACAGAGACTCAGACTCTTCCAGATTCTAGAGCTTATTCATTTTCTAGACTAGACTCCCTTCCCTGGAAAAAAATCCCGATTCTACATCCCCTACCTAATTATGTCATGTCAGAGGTCCGACTTTTCAAACTTTGGTGATATTTCTCTCCCTAGTATTGCAGTGCATAGTAAATCTAAAGATCTGTGTCATTAACATTTGCAACTCTTAGAATTGCCTCGTTGTCAACATAGTATTCCCTGTGTTAAGGCCAAGACTCGCACCTCACGAGTGCGTCCGCTGTAATGTCATGTCATGACAATATTACATGACACTCTCAAAACAGATGGTCCACATTCGCATTCACATTCGTAGTATTTGCACCATTCTTTAGTCAGAATGGAAAATGGCCTGTAGGTACGCCAAAGTAAAGTATACAGAAAAAAAATATGTGAATCGACAGTGAGTCTCCGTATTTTTTTATTCTTTCCTTCCGTGCGTGTCACTCGACACATTAGCACACAACACTGCCAAAGGCATATTTTAGCACTCTCATTAGCCTTGCAAAAACACACAAGTCTAGTTAGCATAAAAATGTGAGTTGCTGTTTTGCTAGTTTTCCCAACTCATTCTATCCATTTTCCCTTAAAACCATTCATTATCATTATCACCATAACTTAAAAAATTACTACAACTACATATATTGTTCTATGGCACAGGAAACTCTACAACGCAACATGTCCAATTATCCAAGTGATGAATAGAAGTATGCACTCATTAGAATAGCACACTTTATGTATATCCTTAATTGCTCAAACATGCCGCATAGTATTTATCAAGACACTGAAGAAATTCAGTTGCTATCCATTGTCCATGTCAATTCGCTCTCTGGAAGGATTCCCCAGACGAAATAAGAAAACTACAGTGGATAAAAATATGTTCAAGGCAACTACCAGCCATGAATGGGTTATCGTTTCATTTACCAACAGAGGAAAGCATCTATAAAGTAATGACTTGGCCTAACCCTGTCTGTTTTGTCTGCTTGAGGAATCGGATACCCCCGCCAATCCTAGAACCAAGTTCTCCTAGTTCCTTGCGCCATATGCAATGCTTTCAACCCTAACTATTATAATGCGTGCGTATAATCTCGTAATCCCAAAAAACCAAAAAAATAAACAGTATTCAGTTGTAGACATATTCTCTTAACTAATTCGAACACAATTTCATTGAGTTAGCGTTGCGTACGGTAGTTCAGAGTGCCATTAAAGTCACCAACACCAACACTTTCAATTCCTGTCATATCTAATAAACACGGGGTGTTCTTGAAATGGTGGGTATAATTATCGGGACCCTCAGTAGCATCTGAACCTCATTCTTTCCAATTTCCTTGTTTTCCCACGCCATGGCCACACAACATATGTAATCTATTTATTTAGGAAAGCCTCATCAACCACTGACTATACCATACACATACACACCGCACAGAATCGACTTTGTCGTTCTTTTTATCACACTGCTCTGCATTGGCCTATTTAGTCCCACTTGGAATAAACTCTCTCAAAACTATGTGCCACATTCACATGGTTAGGAATAGGATATTGAATTATGACCAAGTATGCTCAAGTGTTTCGTTTGGGGTCATCAAATGAATAAATGAATTAGGTAATGAAATGATTGTAAAAGTCAACCGTATTTCTCTTTTTTTTTCTCCAGGTATGCATGCGTATGTATGGTTGGGCTTAGGCTTAGGCATACTATTAACGTCAACATAATCGAACCGACTCATCGATTAGACTACAGGGTGGTTCCGAACTCTGGACTTAATGACGGGAATTAAATTGAATTGTTTTAATTGAATTGGTATTGGTGGGTTCGTATTTACTGCAATTGCAATATCAATTATCCTACCTGCAGAAACTTTATAAAACAAGTAGCCCGAAACAAAAGTATCACTATGATTGACTGTGTGGCCTAGGCCTAGTAATTAGTCCAGAATGCATGAACTGGAGTCAACTATGAGTTTTGCTATTATTTCACCATCTCACCTTCACACAATTACACATCCTGAATACCGGACGGTTTATCGACATTGGAGTTTGGACTTTGATTAAACTTGCGTTTATTTTGTTTTGTCTATGGATTTTGGACTGGTGAGGACTCGTTGAGCCACACACTATTCTAATTCACGATCAAATGCATGAAGCCGAAGCATGATTACATCTTCCAAGTTCCAATGGTTTTCCTTAGAAAACAATACTGTACGAGAGACAACCGGAAATAAAAACCTTATCCTAGACACTGGTTAATTTTCGTCCGACTAAAACGAATGAGTACTGATTTGATTCCTGACTTTAAAAAAACACTGCATTCATCAGAAACATGATTACATACAACAGTTTTTAACCCTGAAAAGTTAGACAGAATAAAGAGGCTTCTTATCTATCTGATTTCTGAACTCAAAATGACATCATAATTTCTTCTGTCAGTTCAATTGAACAGTTCAACGCAACGCAATGTAACCGTGAGTAAGCAAGTACTCTTCTTTTTGCTATACTAGAATTTAAAAAAAAAACATTTTACTTTACATTTTCTAAGCCAAATTATTTTTATACTTTGATGCAATTTTGATTATAATTGTTTTCTAGAGCTGGAAGCTACAAAAACATAACGCGAAGGAAGGTGCGTATGATGAAATACGCAAAAGTGTTGTAAAGTTTGACATATGACACGAAACATGACAAATTGTTTCTTGTTCAAGCAAACCCAGCAAAAAACGAAAGGACGAAAGGATGCTTTATACTTGTTAGCACCCTTGCCCTCTTCGTCTTGGTCCAAAGCATTACTGACTACTGTGTACGTATGCAAATGACTTTGTCACTCTTTTCTTGTTTTTTTTTCCTTGACTGTGTTTACTCTTGTAAACGACTTGTCATCCTGTCTAAATTATGTCATCACCTTACAATTTACAATGAAACACATTGAAAACTTAGTAAACAAATGAGATGAGCAGATAAGAAAACGAGACAAGATACCTTAAATGATGATTAGTTGAATTATAATTAGAATACCTACTAGAGATCAGAACATTTCAACGGTCAGGATATTTTACGGTTTCCTCTTTCGCAGACATTTGAATATAAAATAAAAATATAGCCACCCTCACGCGAATTCATAATTGGAAGGATGTAGGGGATGGGGTCAAAGGGTCATGGATCATCCTATAGAATCCATGAGCCAACAAAATCCTCATGAATGAACAAACCAGTCAGTCAGTCAGTAGTTTATGCAATTCAACATTAACACATTTATTTATAAGTAGTGTCAACCATTGTATCCGCTATCCGCATCCGCATTGCTACTGTTTAATTAAATTTGAATTCTCGTTTTAAATATAACAAACTTTATAACACGGTTTTAGCAGTAGCAGCCTCAAACTCTCAGGCATTTGTTTCTACTAGAGTTCCCCAACAATTGCCTTGCATTTCACACTTTGTCATTTTTTTCTCCATTCTGTGTATATGTAGGTAGTAAGTAATTGACCTTGGATGGACGTGGATCGTGGATAAACACGAATGGAATTACAGTACAGACGGACATTGCAGTTTGGAATGGAAATTGCACAGACAGACAGACAGGACTCGTACAACTCATCATCTCTTGATTCACTCACAATTCGCAATGCACTTCAACTTCAATTTAAAACTGGTAGCTGTGCTGTGGATGCGATCGTGGTCTTACTAATGTATGTACAGTGTGGAATTGTGGACTTTAAATTTTATTGCAATAACACAGGGTGGTACGTATATATTCAATGTATTGAACTGAACCCCCGTACCAGGCAGTTTACCAATTGACGAGACCGATAGATCGTTGCAAGTTTTGCACAAACTGCTCATTATTGGTGTTCCCACCCGCATACTTCGGTTTAGAACTTGAGCCACCCTGCATATTGAAACATGTAAGCACGACCACACTGTACTGTAATATGAATACTGAACTGAACACCATACCACCATAAATATAATCATGTCCATAAGGAAAATTAACGTGTAAACGAAAAGATAGAAGAATTGGATAAAATTAAAAATGAGTTGTGAATAAAAGTTCACGTTTTATGGAGCGATGATGTAATCACACATAAAAACTTGATTCAATTCAATTCAACATCAACATGCAGATCCATTTCAATTTCTGTATACCTAAATCTCTTCCTCATTCCAAAAAGTCAAGTCTACTCTACGCAATCCTCACATTTTACGCAAAACTAAATGGCAAAAAAAAATCAAGAATCAAGACCGGCTGAAGTGGACAAGTCGACAAGTGGAGTACATTACATACTGCTTGTAGTATTTATCTTTCGGTTCAGATAATGACTTATGAATTATGATTATTAAATCCAACTTTAATATTAATATAGACTAAAAAATTAGTTTCCTATTTTCTACCCTTAGATTTGGAGTATGCCCTTGTATTCATACCAATTATCCACACTTTTCCCACGTTTCTAATGCAATATCGTAGTAAAGGTAAGCGTTGCAGACTGCAGAGTCCAAATTAGTTTCAGTTTCAAAGGTAAAGAATAAGAAATGCATCTTTTTCATTTAAAATTGAGATCAAATGCCTGTCGCCTGTCTGCCTTTATTATACTCTGCACCATTAATTCGAGATCCTTACGAGATGATAATAGAATAGATAATGATAAATGAATGAGGTCAGGTCAGAGGTCAGGCAGGGTCATACCCTACCTTTCAACTCTCCTACTTTTTTAAATCGACCGACCCGGAATTGAAATTATGAAGCTAATTAAATTACTAACGGTATCCCTTGGTACTGTGTTGAGTAGTCATGATAAATCCTAACTTGATTTACTAGGAGGTTTTAAAAAATAATCTAAACCTAATAATTATAAGTTTATCTGCTCATTATTTCATTCCACGGATCAAATTCTGCAACCTCTTGTTTTGTTACGTTAAACTATACGCTGCATGACATCGGCTATATTTCCTGTCCTGTCGCTCTCCACCGCAAACCACAATAGTAAGTAATTATTTATTATGTCCGGTCAATTTATTTCTGGACCCGGATGTTGGTGTTAGATTGAATAAAATCAGTCAAACATGAATGCAATGTTTTCCAACATTTTGGCCTTGGACTCGTGGTCCTGGCTGACGGCCGAAGCCGGAACCAAAACTCATTTACAATTTTTAATTAGAAAATTCTGATATTCCTACTTTTGAGTTTCGAGTTAAGTCATCTGATCTGCATCTCATGTATTCATTTCCTTGGAACCCACATTACATTCCATTAATAAAAATTGTAGAGTATATCCGATCCGACAATTTCACTAACCTGAAAATCCAATTGAATGACCTCATTGTCATCTAGAAGCCTGATTGTGATTTTATTCCCACCCGATCCAAGTTTGAGACTACTGTTCCTTCGAATCATTTTCAAAATATTGGACACTTTCAAATGGGCAAATATGAATAATAATTCCTTAAACTTCTTCACTGCATACGATCTTCACAGTCACCAGACAACACTATACTTAATTTCCGTCCTATTATTTCCTTAGCTCGATCAGGTCTTCAGGTCATAAGTCAATTTTAATTTGGAAACTTCAACTAGTTCATCTTCTTTCTTCTCCTAACTTCCGCTCGAATGGAATTCCAATGTCACTTTTACGTCAACTCTGGAATTAGATAGAATCAGAAATTAAATTAACATATAATACACATACATAGATTAGCATAGCACGGACAAGGAGAAGGACGCGTTTCGTAATGAATGAAATTCATGGTTGAGTTTACAAATACATACAGATCTAAAACAATATTCAAAATCCAAAGCCAAGAAACGAAATGCTTTGAAAATATGTTGTCGGTTATGAAAAAATAAATTCTCAGATTTTGGGAAATTCTACATTCAATTATTCTTGTCATAATACGTGTTAGATCATGCTTTCACTATACAAAAATCTAAAAAATGAAATGAAAATTGCATTCCACATTCCAGTGAATATTATATAAATCTATAATCCATAATCGATTAAATGCATTCGAATATAAATCCTTCCGATAATTCCGAATCTTAATATCAAATAGCTAGACGTGATTCTTTTGATGGTTCAATTTAAAAATTTCGTACCAATTTATTTAATGCGCCGGCCAAGCCAAGGCAAGGATTTCCTTCTTCTATTTTCAAAATCTGTTTGTAT
>JAQGCB010002830.1:0-10760 GCA_034698835.1 Protaphorura tricampata | reverse complement strand
ATCAAGAATGGGTTTTCTGGTTTAATTTTTTGTTAATCTGGCATTTTACGCAGTTCTATTTTTGCAGAATGGTCATATGTTCTTCGGAAGATGTGATATGTAAAAGTATGGATAGACAGACGGTCGTACTGGTAAAGTAACCAAATAAGTATTACAGTATTGTCTGTTTTTAGAATGTGTTTTTGGAAGGGCTCTAGGGATAACAGGTATCGATACAACGTACAATATGGTCGACAGGAACACAACTAATTAAAAAAGGGGTACAAACCAAGATTTATTGTCGCCCAATGAAAGCCTATGATATTTGCATGCACGAAAGCCTCAAGGAACTCAGTTCGAATTCTAAAGTAAAGAAGGCCACAGATTATGTACTTTGTCTTTGCATGTTTGCTCGATCCAATGGTCTTGTAATTATTCCGATACACTCCCGATTCCGAAATACATTTTTCTCTAAAAGAAGTACATTTAAATTGAAAGCAACACAATCTCTGCGAGAAATACACCAAGTACGTATAAATTATTGTTTGTGCAAAAGATCAGGTTTAAAAGGACAAGGACCTAACTAGTTATATGCATGTAATTTGCCTGAAATTAATAATGACGAATGGCTGTGAACGTACAGACAAATAAGTCTCTCATATTTTACGATTTTGTCCAGCCTTGACCTTGACCTTGACTACATAATCGAATTGAGTAGCATTAAAAATGATTTCTGTTTTGGAATGAATTTTATTTTGAATAATGTTTTAATGTCAATATCTCTGGATTTAACAAGGAAGCGAATCCGTGTACCTTTCAATTCAGACCATGCTGAAATGTGTAGGATTGAAAACTTCGCAATGAGAGTAGAAAAATTAACTTGTGTTAATTAGACTTGAATAAATTAAAGACCTTCGAATTCTAGAAGTTGTCCTTGTCATCAATGAGACAGCAAAATTTATATGGGTTTTATTCAACATTCGTGTGTTAAAACTTAAAATGGATTATGGATATTTATGACAAGTAACTTTTCAAAATATTTAGTAATGCATTCTCGTCAGTGGGTACAAATTCTTTCTAGCCAAAATTAATGATCATCTGATGTTGTTCAATGGTGTTGAGAGTGGCTGACCTTCCCGTACATTTGAAATTACTAGAGCTGAGACAAAAGTTGATAGTTTATGAACTCCAAACTCAAATTCTCTTAAAATTTTTCCAATTTTAGATTTATCACGTCGCACGTAAGCTTGGCTCAACATTAGTGTCATTCTTGCAAGTGATGTGGTAGATGTTTGGTACAATTTCTTCACTAAATTTGGTGGAAACTCAACTGGGTTATGCATTTTTAAAGAATCTTTGACCTCCTCAACGGCTCGGAAGAATAAAATCGTTTGGAGTAATCTTAGTGTCTCATTTATCGTTTCTTTAGACGGAACCAGTTTTCTCCCTCCACGGGTACTTTTCATGTTCTTGACTCTACGGCGACGAATTGCATATGGTCGGGCAGTTTTTTCGGGAACAATTGGACGAGTGTGGTCTCCAGTCCCGCATGATTTTGTTTCAACTTTAGTGTCAATTTTCGGGATTGTATTGAAGATATTATTTTCAGACTTTGAAGCGAATTTCTTGATCTCAAATTTCGGCATGGATTGGAAATGTTTCCGCCTGGTAGGTGGAAGAACATGCTGATTCATAATTTGATCATGACTCAAAGGAACTGGTGTCTGTGGCCGTGATTTCTCCACCACCGTTGGCTTCTGTTCGATCTTTTGACGTCGAGAGGTCAAGTTTTGACCCCGAGCGCTTTTTAGTTCTTGAGGCCGACGGCCTGCTATTACTGGCGTCTGTGGTCTCGATTTCTCTGCTAGCATTCTCTTTTGATCAATCCTTTGAATAGTTGCAGGGGTCAAGTTTTGACCATTTGTGATTCTTGTATCAGACACGGGCCCTTGAGACTCCCGGTTGACGATAGGAGGTAGTTTCGGGATCGCCGAGGCTGGACGGGAACGCGACCGCACAGGAGTACTTATATTCCTATTAGGGACATTAATCGGCGGAAGAACCAGTCGTTGATTTTGCATAAAAGAAAATGGTGGACTAATACGATTCATGGCATCAGTGTGGAATTTTGTGTCATCATAACTTCGACTGTTCGCAGTGGAGGCTCGAGTAGACGATGAAGATGAATTTAATCTGTAAATGTTGGTGGATTTGATTGTATGTTCGTCTGTTCTGAACACATTACCTCCAGTCGGTTTATTCGTGGTTTTGTAGAACAATTTGTGTCCACTGCTCGTATGTTGAGAGAATTCAGTTGTTCGGGTTGAGGTAGAAATGACTCGAACCGGAGTGCTAGGTCTTGAATTCATTAGAATTGAAACTGGTCGAAAGTTCGGAGTCGCATTTGCTGTGGAAGGTCGACTATGACTTCGACTCTGACGACCATTTGCCGTGGCAGCAGCAGCAGCAGCGGCAGCATCCGCTTTAATTTTTCGATTCGCCATTTCACGTAGTTTTGCTGCTCGATCAGCTGCCGAATTGAACATTTCGAATCGAACTTTTTTCAAAGGAGGCAAAGGTTTGAGTACTTCAGTGGTTTCTGTACACATTTTAGTCACTTTCGAATACCCTTCTTTTTTTGATTTAGTAATCGAAAACTGATGATCGCTACCGACACAGACACCGACTCCTAGTTTAGTTTGTGAAAATATTTTTTGTTTACTAATTGTTCGAATTTCGTAGGATTTTTCTGGTTCTGGTGATGGAATTTCTTTTGTTGGTAGCGGTGGTGGTGGCAAGTTGTTTATTTTAAGGTTCGTTTTGACTTTGGAGTTAATCTTAGGCTTTTTCGAAGAATCGACTGTCATGGTCGACATTACTTTCGGACGTGTAATTTTCTTTGCCTTCGTGACATTTGTTTTCGGTTTAAGCCATTTGTAGATTGGATTTGAAGACAATTCACGACTTTCTTCATTTCTGACTTTTCCTTTTTTGCCTTTGAACGATTGAATATCAGCGTCTAATTTAATTCTCTCACTCTTGATATGTTCAGCAATTTCATTCGGATCTTCCATCTCTTGGATTCGATCTAAAAAGTATCGAATTTCATCAGGGCTTCTCAGCTCAAAAAATCGTTGAACATAGATCTGAAGTTCATTTTTTTCTTGAACATTTTTCCCTTTATTATTTCTCATGAATTTAATTCGGTTGAGAGCTAGTCCAATTCCAACATTGTCCGGTAAGGGTTCGGGAACTTCGTTGTCCAAAATGTAGTCCTGATTTTTCGTCGAAGTTGAGCGGAGACCTTTCTCCAGGAGCTAAATCAAATTTTAGAATTTAATATGGTGACGGGTTATGATATGACGCACCCTGTACTCAAAACAAAATGTATGTACGTTACCTGTTTAAAGAAACTATTAGTGGGAGCCTTGACCTCAGGGACATCGATCGCCGGTTCTTCGACGATTTCTTTCTCTTGTGTAGTTTCAAAATTTGACACAAAATCCATGTAAGAAGCGTTTGACGTAAAAATCGAATTCAGTGAAATAATGTTAGGTTCTTTGTCGAGATTTGTATTTGATGGAAGTTCCGGATTACTCTTCTGGTCTCGATTTTGAATATCCATTGCTGATTCCGACTCTGTGAATTGTTTCACTTCTTTCATAATATTGGATATGTATTTTTCAACATCGTCGTCGTCATCGGCCTCCGTATCTGTCATTTCTTTAATAAAATTGGGGAGTCCAGTGTTCACACGACTAGGTCTACTTCTAAGGAATGACATTTGACCCTCACGGTCTCTTCGCAAAGCCTCAGTCGTCTCCTTACTCATTTCTATAGAAATTACAGACGAATCGGAGTCTGAACTGTATCTATCATTTTCTTCTTCATTCTGAAGATTTTCCAACGATTGACTAGTTTTGACACTATCGACAGAAGTGAAAGAAGGCGTTGTCTGAATTTCAATGGAATTATGCTCAGATTTTGAATCATTGTCTGTGGTTGCAAGCCAATCCGAATCCCCATCACTTCCGTGTTGACCTACCACGTCCGACACCAGGTCAAATTCACTGTTTTGACTTAAGAGCCTGGGATTACTCTCTGATGGAAAAATTAAAGATACAGGAACGGATTCCTCCGGTTTCGGTGGATTCTCGGCCAGTCGAACCTTTGGCATTTGCCAATCACCAGAAGGAGCATTGGAATTAAAAATTCTTTCTTGAGAAGATTCAAGAGCAACACTCTCAGATTTCTTCTCGTCTCCTTGGAAAATTGTCTCGAGGTCATTTCCAACGTTTGCCTTCACATTTTGTCCATCTCCGGACGGATCTTCGGGAGCGTCATCCTCCTCGATTAAGTCTTCAGAGATTTGGTCTCTAATTTCAGAACAAACTTGCAGGCATTGTTTTCTGGCTTCATCCGTCAAACTTTTTAAGACTGCACGAGCTACGATTCTTAAATTCATGTCCACTGTACGATCATTCAGTTCGTTTAATAAACCCTTCAAAATAAAGGTCATGTCGGCCTTATCACGACCGGTTAATTCCGGTTCACCACTTCCGACTAACTGTTCCAACTTAGACGGAGGACTTGACAAGAGATGTTCCGATACAGACACAATGTTTGCGGAGTTTGCGTCCTCCGTGTCGGGAATGCTTTCGGAAACAGCCTCCAAAGATTCAATTTTTTGTACTTCGCTTTGTGTGATTGATGCCAATGGTGCTACAATTTTGAATGACAAAAAAAGTTATAAGAAAAACGTTCAAAATAATATGGAACAATTTTTGGACAAAGTTTTTCAAAACTCTGCTCAGTAGTGAGCAAAGCGTATCGGGTTAAGTTTTGATCTGATTTTATGTAAAAAGTTTGTCCATGTCTTAATAATATGAAGAATTTCTCACGAAGGCCACAAATTGTCTTGATATTTTGAATCGTGCCCTGGATATCGGTCCTAACGTCCCATCTACTTTGGAGACCCGCGCTAGGCGAAAGGCTAATCAGATTTTTCTTCAGGTTAGCTTTCCAAATGTGAAAATATTTCATAGAAAGCCATTCTGCACGAGTAGTCATCCTCCTCTTGGTCATGTATGATTCTTCTAAGAATTTAAAAATTATTATTTAGTTTAACTGAATGTTATTAAAAAAGTATTTCAGAGTTAGAAACATACTACTCGCAGTCCACTGACGAATATGCCATGACTGACGGGAATCAGCACGCGTTAGCATTTTTTCACGATTTTGTTCCACAATTTTGTCTTGGATGACTGAACGATCCTCTAAGTTCTTCATTTTCTTAAGCCAGTTTTTAGCCTAATTTTTAAGGAAGCAAAATATATAAAAATGTGAAAATCTCAAATGTAAAAAAATATTGCTCATATTTATTCTCACCAATCGTGCCTTCTGAACCTCAATTACATCTCTTTGATTGAAAACTCTTGAGTGGAATTGTTTTTCCTTTTGTTGCATAGCCGTGTAAACGCGGACACGTTTTCTATGGAAAAACAACCTTTGATCGTGCAATTTGTGATTCCTCAGAAAGTCTTTTTGAGTACATTTAATAGACATATCCAATCTTTTCTGCTCAAATCCCAATTCGATTTGCTTTTCACGATCTTCTCGCATTTTCACGAGTTCTTGGCACCTGAGGTTTCATTCATTCATTTTCCGTAGATTACGTAAAATATAAACCTCTGTTTTATCAAAATATTTCTAACCTCCGTTCTTGTCGTTTTCTAAGTTTTCGAGCTTTCTCTCGAGCTTGAGCCAATTTTCTCTCTCGTATAACATTTTTCTTTTTGTCTTCTGGAATGTCTCCAGCCTCCACTTCTTCTTTTAATTCTCGAACTTCATTACGCTTTTTGTACTAATACAGTGGAATAAACAAAATTTTGATATGAAATCTATTCCTTTGTACGTGTGGAATCACGAATCCTATTCATTACAAAATGTTGCACAGTAAAATCAGGAACTGACCGTCAATTCTAAAGATGTCCCGAGATCAGCAGAGTACAGATTACTCATGTAAGTTCGATATTTGTTGAATTCTTGGTAATTACAAAGGACTTTTCCATTCGGAGTTATCAGACCTTGGTCTATCAGTTGTTTTTGAACAATCGGTTTCAATAAGTAACCTTTGGCGTGAGCTATTTGAGAAAGGCAATCATTACAAAAAGAATTGAGGTAGTATTTCAGAAATGTATGTAATCATTGCAAAAAAATTGAGCTATTTGGAAAATGAAATCATTACAAGAAATTGAACTATTTCAGAACTGCAATCATTACGATAGAAATTCCATTTCTTTATTTTGTGAAGCATATACAATGGAACCTGCCCTAGAGGATACAAAAGTGGTCCTGAGATACAGGTCCCGATTTTTGTCTTCTTAGGCAGGTGGCAAACAAAATGTTTGAAACTCACGATCATGCAGAGCATTGTATGTTAAGTCCACTGCTTTATCCTCATGCAATTCAAACGAGGCCTCTTGATATCCATTTTTCTTGCCAAGGACAAGCTTTAGTTTTTAATTTCAATTAACCAAAATTAGAATGATATACATAGCGACAGATTACCTATCAGAATTAGGTAATCAAAATGATTTAGAAGAGTAGGGTGGATTACCTCTTGACACATTCGACCCCTTGAATACTTTACAGAGCCAGGGGGTGCTGAGAGTAGTGGGATTTTATTCTCCAATGGAATTCTGGACCAAATTGGTAAATCTGGCTCAGGTTTAAGAAGTTTGGGTCGTTTAGTGATTGTTTTCAAGAATTCCATGCTCTCATTTCTTTTAATACTCATTCTACAGAAAATTGAATAAATATTTTAAAATTAGCGTCCTGAACAGGAGAAACAATTTTTGCTGTCATGAATCGACATACTATCACTTTATTGCTATGTAGCTTATCAAAATTACCTTTCGATAAACGAAGGTTCTCTGACCAAATGCTTGAATTTTTCTTTAATTTCAATGCTCGTACTACTACTGGATTTCTTGCTAATGAGAGAGTCACCATCGCCACTCTCTGAGAGTTCTGTTTCAGGAAATGGTTCAATTGTTGCAGTGATGCTAACATTGAAAGTATGTATTGTTTCATCCTTGGATCCCGGTGCACCAGTGGACGCTGTCCTTGAAGATGTAATCGTGCTACTTGTTCTGGAAGCTGTCGAAACACTTGACGTTCCATCTTCTTGTATATAATGTTTACTGAGTCGAACCGTGTCATTTCTCTTTAGAATTGATTCAATATAATTTTGGAAACCAGGGTCAGACATTATTTAGGGTTACAGTATTACATATACTTAAGAAATTATGATTTCTATAGATAAAACCAAAAAGCACTGAAAAAAATACTATCAAATACGACTCCAGTCGGCAAACTACACAGTAAATTAATTACTTGTATTGTAATATCAAAATCAATTTCTCTAAAGAAAATTTTCAAACATTTTCATACAGTGAAACAAAGAAATCCTCACAACATTCGTTTCCCTGGGATTCGTAAAATCTGAGAGCTAAGAACGCATAGCCCCCAATAACTTTGAGATTCGATTCATTCAGATTCAATATGTTCATAATTTATTTTTCAAAGATTTATTTTAATTTAAAAAACACGTAGAATATTATCTATTCAGAAAAAAACAAATGAACTAAATAGACAAGATTGTCAATATCAAACTAAACTACGAGACGCCACGCGATGACATGAATGAATAAAATGTGGAAATTGATTTATGATTGACACTGTAGAGTAGATTTTCAATTTCAAAGACGAACTTGGAATTTCCCAGCCTTCGTAATGTATTTGACACCTTTGAAAGGGCGGTATTTTTCCCCGTACATGTCCAATCGACTCACTTTGATACCAGACACCGCCATTTGATTGATGACAAAACTAACCTGCAATGAAAATAGAAGTGTTAGGAAAAAATGCACAATCAAGTTTTAGTAATATTTAATTCGATTTAATCCTTACATTCACGGTTGGATTTGCTTCGACTGGGCCACTTCCAGCTTGGAGACTTATCTGTGAAAAGTCAATAAAATTATTTGTTGTTTTCTGTAACCACATTCCAAACAAGCATGTAGATTGTAGATTAAAGCTTACATTCCCACGAATATTCGGGAGTTTAGCCGGGTCAATTTTCCCAATGTCCCAGTGCATTACTTTGCTGACAGGGTCAAATGAGTATTTCCCTTGGGATGGAACAAGAGAGCAGTTCAAAACAGACTTCGGCATTGGAATTTCAAGGGATACATTCTCAACCTAAACGCGGACAATAAAAATAATAGTATTCAGATTTATACCCAATATACTCTTTCAAATATTTTATGATTAACATGAAATGGTATGACTCACTTGACGTCCCATCGTTTGTTTGGGTCCAACTGTAATGTCCAAACGTCCGTCCCGGAATGAAATATTATGCTTTAGATAAATTGGGATTGCAACAATATTCTGAGTTCCAATGTGATATGAAATAAGGCGAAAGTTCCCATCCGGTGGGATGAATGATAAAAGTTTTTCACTCTACGAAAAAAATCAACCGAACATCTTTATAAGTCAAGATTACCTATTCTTCTTATTTTTCCAGTTACGGTTACGGTAGGGTAGGTAATTTCGCACAATTTCAAATTAAATCGTTCAACTTACTTCCCAACGTTTGAAACGAATGCAAGGGTGAAAACTGACGTCATCTAGGATTCGGGAATTGACAAAAGTCATGGATAAGTCCGGCATTCCACTCAACTTAATGCAGCAATCAATCTATAGAATTGAAAGGAACATTTAAGGCAAACTCACAACTTAAAATGATGAGAAATTTGGTTATTCGTACATAGCCCTGAATCTCAGCAAAAACAGTTGATCCGGATTTGTCAATAATAGCGTCAACTTCCTCAATCACATCAAAATAAGCTTCATTGTTTGCATACTTGACTCCACTTCTTCTCCAAGGAATATTCGATAATTGACCAGATGGTAAGGTACAACTGACGCTGTAAAAACAGAATGGCAATTATAAGTTAGTCGGTTGGGTTTAGCTAGTTAAATCAGTTGAGTTAAATGTAATGGTCGACTCTCTTTGAAAAGCAAATCTTATATTTTTAAAAAAGAAATTAGAAAACAATAAACTTTCATAATCCGTGCTAACAGTTACTCGGCCATAATAACCCTGCAGCTGAAACTAGTATGAATATTTAACTGAGAAAGAGAAACAGACTATTGCCAAGTAGCGTTGCGTTTGGTAGTAAAAATAATGCATGTAGGTAAATTACTTTGATTTTCCAGTCACAGTATTTGCGATAGTTCGAAGAATATTTGGAGGCTTAATCAGTTCCTTCAATATATTTGACTCCGTTGCGAGTGGAAATCCATTGTCCAGCATTTCATCCAACAACTATACAATACAAATATCAATGTAAATATAAATGCATTCACTGTAACTGAAACATTATACCGGTAGAATAAATAGAAGACAAGAAATGTGTATTACATACCTCGTAAATAATAACATGATTTTCCTTAATGACGGATTCTGTGCACTCTCCGAAATAATCATCGAATGTATCAATTACTCGGTGAAGGAACTCAATTACGAAGAGTGGTGTAACTGCAATAGAGAATAATTTTTATTTCAAAAATTCATCCATGATTTCGTGGTCGTAAACGAGGAGGCAAATTATTTCGTGGGCACGTTAACTTGAGGGGAATTATTTATGGTGTTCTCAAAAAAACGAGAGATTCTAATTAAAGCGGAAATTACAGGGGATGGCTAATCACGAGGACCAGGGCTCAAAAAGTTTCTTATAGTTTCGATATACAAAAGTTTTTAAGAAATCTGTCCACATTTTGATTAAATTATACCTTCCGTAGTGCAAACTGCAACCAAGTACAAATTGCATCTGAAGATTGTAATTAAATAATGATGAGGAGTTGCTACAACTGGTGGCATGTCCGCAGGAGATCCGATTTTCTTTTGCTCTTCAAAAAAATAATCACAAACGGACCGACTGATAACGGATTTCCAATGTTTCTCCATGAACACATCACTGAAAAAAATAGAAATTGATATCAGTGAAATGAAATTTGAAATAATCCAATAAACATAATTACACATTTTCGTATTTGACATGAATTCAAAATATATTGAAAGTTCTGCTTGCTAATCAAATAGCAACTTTTTAGAATTTAGAATAGATTTTTTGGGGACGGGGAGGGTTATTAATACCAATTTTAATTAATCGACTATATTTAAAAATTCCGACATTGTAGTAGAAAATGAATAAATAAATTACCCAGATGTGTTGATCATGAAAAGACTGTGAATCATTTTGGTTCAGGTAGGAAGCTTTCTTTTGTAAAAATTTTCTGAAATTTTATGTTCTAAATTTTGGGTTTCTGACAATTTACTATAAACAAATTCTAGAAATTCCAGACTTCTTAGAAATTGACAATCTTCTAGATTCTAGAACTAGAATTATAATCCGTCAACCAGATGTGTAGAAATGAGAATTTGAATTTCCTGAACTAATTTTCCGGTTATCTCTCATATGTTACCGTTCGTATTGAAATTCTACAAGATCACCAAAATAAAAATGATAAAAATTTTGAAAAATAAAATATAATTTCAGGGTTGGAGTAAGGCAGACGGTGCGCACGAGAATTTTCTAAGTCCCCAGCCCATGGCTTATGGGGAAACACTTGAAAATTTTCTAAGTCCCCAGCCCGTGGCTTACGGCCTAACCTAACCTAACCTAACTTAACAGAGAATAAATAAATTT